>PVLA01003776.1:0-199780 GCA_004027455.1 Hydrochoerus hydrochaeris
ATTTCCTTTTTTTATTTTAAAGAGAGAAAAGTAAAACAATTAAAACAATGATACAGAGTTTCAAAACAGGATAACAAGAAATTACAGTGGTTAATATACTGCGTATTGCCTTAAAGTAGTTGCTCAGATTAGAAGACATAGGCATGAAAAATTAACCAATCAATATAAACATAAACCAATATTTTCAATGAACTGAAAGACATAGTAGTTAATTATATTAACTATCATTTATCTATGTATCTATCTATAGATCTGTATATGTATTTATTTTCTTTTCCCTTCATTCATTTCTCCCTTCCTGCTTCTCAGTTGTTCTTTTCTTGTGAGCAGTTTCTTTCCCTTTCTCAATATGTATTGCAGATTTTGTATCTTATTTACTCTTTTAGTTTCTTACACTAAGGAGACAAGAAGATGCTTATACATGTGAGTTTGAATTATTTCACTTATGAGTATGGTCTCTAGTTGCATCCATTTATCTATAAAAAGCCTTGAGTTTATCCTTTATAACTGACTAGTACTCCATTATATAAAAATACCACATCTTTTTTCCATTCCTTGGTTGATGAACATTTGGGTTGTTTCCAAGATTTAGCAATTACAAATTGTGTAGCTATAAAAATGGGTGCACATATGTCACTGTGGGAGACTAGGGGTTTAGCTCAGTGGCACAAGCACCTGCCTGGGAAGCATGAGGTTGTGAGTTCAATCCCCAGTACCAAGAAAGAAAGAAAGAAAGAAAGAAAGAAAGAAAGAAAGAAAGAAAGAAAGAAAGCAAGCGAGCATATATCACTGTCGTATGATGCTTTTAATTCTTCTGGGAAAATACTCAGAGAGGGAATAGTTGGGTCAAATGGGATCACTAATCCTAGTTTTGTGAGGTATTTCCACACCGGTTTCCCCAATAGTTGTACCAGTCTGTATTCCCTCCAACAGCAGAGAAGTGTTCTTTATTCACCACAGTCCTGCCAGCATTTGTTATTGGTTAATTTATTGATTATAGCCATTCTTTCTGGGGTGAGGTGGAATCTCAGTGTTGTTTTCATTTGCATCTCTCAGATGACCAATGATATTGAACAGTTTTTCATATTTTTATTTGCCATTTTTCTTCCTTCATCTGAGAATTGTGTATTCAACTCAGATGCCCATTTTTGGATTGGATCTTTGAATTTGGGAGTTTGATTTTTTTTTCAATTCTTTATGTATTCTAAATAGAAGTACTTTGTCAGAGAGAGAGTTAGCTAAAATTTTTTCTCACTTCGTGGGTTTTCTTTTCACTTTTTTGGTGATTTTTTTTGATGTGCAGAAACTTTTTAATAAGATAGTATCCTAGGTGTTGATTCTTTGAAGTACAGTTTGACTTTTGTTCATGAAATCTCTGCCTACCCCTATGTCTTTTAGATTCCTACCCACTTTCTCTTCTGGTAGATTTAGTGCTTCTGTTTTAATATTTAGATCTTTGATCCATTTTGATTTTAGTCTAATGTATGGTGATAGGCATGAGTCTAGTTTTAGTCTTTGTCATGTGTAAAGTCAGTTTTTCCAGCATCATTTATTAAAGAGGCTATCTTTCTTTCAGTGAACATATTTGGCCCCTTTGTCAAAGATAAAGTGACTGAGTGTGTTTGGAGTTGTGTCTGCATCTTCTAATCTGCTTTGCTTATATTCAAGTTTTTGTTTTGTTTTTTGCCAATACCATGCTGATTTTATCACAGTAACTTTGTAGTATAATTTCAAGTCAGGGATTGTGATGTCTCCTGCCTTGCCTTTATTGCCCAGGATTCCCTTTACTATTCTAGTTCTCTTGTGTTTCCAAATGAATTTTAAGAATGTTTTCTCTGTATCTGTGAGGTATGCTAAAGATGTTTTGATTGAGATTGCATTAAATCTGTAGAAAAATTTTGGGAGTATGAAAATTTTCACAATGTTGGTTCTTCCTACCCATGAACAAGGGATATAATTCCATTTTCTATATCCTCTTCAATCTCTTTTTTAAGAATGCTATAATTTTCAATGTATAGATCTTTTATTTCCTTTGTTATATTGATTGCTAAGTATTTCTTTCTTCTTCTTTTTTTTTGGATGCTATTGTGAAAGTTATAGTTTCCCTTATTTCTCTCTCAGTAATATTGCAGTTTGTGTACAGGAATGCTATTGATTTTTGAGCACTGACTTTGTATCTACCTATGCCACCAAATTTGGCTATTAACTCTAAGAATCTTTTGGTGGAGTTTTTGGGGTAGTCTATGTAGAGTAGCATGACATCTACAAATAATGATACTTTATCTTCTTCCTTTTCTATCCTTATTTCTTTTGTTTCTCTCTCTTGTCTAATTTCTCTAGCTAATATTTCCAGAACTATATAGAATAGGAGTGGTGATAGTGGATATCTTTGTCCTTGATTTTAGAGTGAAAGATTTCAGTTTTTGTCCAAGTAGTATGATGCTGGCTGTTGGTTTTTCTTAGATGGCTTTTATCAAATTGAGGTAAAGACCATCTATTCTGATTTTCTGTAGAATTTTTATCAATAGCTTTATTTGCATCTATAGAGATGATCATTTGATTTTTGTTTTTGGCTCTGTTGATATGATGTATTACATTTCTTAATTTCCATATGTTGAACCATCCTTGCATTCTTGGGTTGAATCCCACTTGGTCATGATGTATAATCTTCTTAGTGATTTGTTACATTCTGTTTGCCAGTATTTTATTGAGGATTTTTGCACCTGTGTTCATTAAGAGATTGGCCTATAATTCTCTTTTTTTGGTTGAGTCATTTTGGTTTTTGTATCAGGGTAATTCTTGGCTTTGGATTGAGTTAGGGAATACTGCTCCCATTTCAATTTCATTAAAGCATTTGAGTAGTATAGCCATTAAATATTCTCTAAATTTCTTGTATAATTCAGCCATGAATCCATCAGGGCCTGGATCTTTCTTTGTTACTAAGTTTTTAATTTCATTTTCAATTTTATTAACTGATACTGGGTTATTCAGAATTTTTATATCTTCATGATTCAGCTTTGGCAATATATGTATTTAGGAATCTGTTCATTTCTTTTGCATTTTCCATCCTATGAGAATAAAGATTTTCAAAGTTGATATTGATGGTATTTTGCTACTGCTTCAGATGTTTCCACATTGCTTGTCTCACTGATTACTCCACCCTCCAAAGGCATGTGTGTACCTGTGTGCCCAGAGCCAGACTATTGTCCTGGGTCTTGGAGTTCTGACTAGTCTACCTGCCAAAGGTGTGCATGCTTACATCTTCTTGCAGTCTCCACCATCCCAAGGGCAATGGAGGAGGTGCAGAATACAGGCCCATATTCTTCTCACAAGCCCTAGATAGAATATTTTCTGCAACATCCTACAACTCAGGTGAGTCACACAACCTCCTGACCAAGGAGATTTCTGGGCCCCAGGGGATGGGAATACAGTGAATAGTGTCCCAAAGGATGTAGCTAGAGGGAAAAGTCTCCCATGCTTTCATAGAAAGCACAGAAAGCCTGAGACTCATCATGATGGCTGGCAATGACAGAGGAGCTGAAAGGCTCTGTGTAGTTTTAAGATAAGTCCTGAGAAGACTTAACTGATCTTGAGAGATAGCAAGAGGTTAATTTTAATTAACATAGGTCTCACTTTAACTTGGTCTTAAATACCCAGCAGAAAAGTACAACCAAAAGATGTATAAAAACAATGCCATAGTTATAAGCTAGATATAAAAATGGTCACCAATTGCTGGCCCCTTCTAGCAGTTTCCAATATACCAATAGCTGTGCACTGTTATGGGTCATTAAGAAAAACTACATATATAAAAAAACTACATATATAAGAAAAACTACATATATAAAAGCTCAACAAGAATCTTAAAATTCTTTAGCTAAAATTGTCCTTCAATGCCACCAAACTCTCTGTCTTACAGGTAAAACTGGAGAAGGACTTATGACAAAACAAATTTATAGATAACCTCTATCAGTGGAGGAATTTAAGAACCAGTGAGTTACATTTGCTATTCCAGTCCCTAAAGAACAGTTCCTAGACTTGGCTCTTTACCCAACCTCCATTTCCATTTTAGTGCTCATACTTTGATTTTACATGCTTTGATTTCTTAGAAAATTTGTTTATTATTGCCTAGAGGTTGCCAAATGCCAAGTAGTCATGCAGAGGAAACCAGTGACAAATGTGCTAGGCTCTTTTTCCTGGGGACCACCAGATAAACCTTGTAAAGAGAGTTTATAATTGCTAAACCACAACATGACATCTATCTGAGGTCCATTAGATTAGCTCTCTGGAGAGGGTCCCTAACTGCAATTGCCCCTACCCCACCCCTTCTCAACTTGAAGAAGCTAGATGAGAAAAATCTCCATGCTCCCCTAACCACAGTAAGGGACACTTTTTCAGAGAAAGAACTATTATAGATAGTTATTTAGGAAATTTTAGTTAGTCAAACAAGGCTGGGCTTTGGTAAAGTTGATGCAGAAGACAATTATGACTGGAGGTGCAACTATAAAAATGGAAAGGGGGAGTATGATTACTTGCACATGCACAATTATATCTCGCTATCTTTACCTTACATTTAAAAAATCTGGTTTCAGGAAGCAAATACTTCCCATTAGAACATCATTGGCAAAACAACAAATCTGACAGCACACCTAGGGCTCAAGTCCTATAGAAGGACATTTAAACAGGAAAATGGGATGGCCCACTGCAGTTAATAACATAGGGTAGAGGGTATGTTTGTGTGTTAATGGATGATAGAAAATCAGTATATCTGCCTTCCCAGAATGCATGACCATGAAGAAAGGAACATACCAGCTCCCAAGGTGGAGCCAGTTCTCACTGGGCTTTCCAGAACAAGCATTCTTGAGGATGAGCCTGGAGAAAAAGCTGACACCACAAGGATTGAGATTCATGCAGGCTACAATACCCATGACATGGAGACAACTAACAAAGATAATGCAGGAGACTCACATGCTGGTGACATGACAGAACCTTCCACAAACTCCTGAGAATATGTTTATTGCTATAATCGCCATCATAGCCTGTACACTGTTTCAACTGCTGCAAATATAAAAACAAAAAGGAGGATATGTTGGGGACCACAAATTCATAATGGCTAATTTTGCATACTTTCCTAAGGGATAAATGGAGGTTTGGGCTTATTATATCACCCTTTTGAGATTTCCCATTATCTCTTTAGGGGTGGGCCATCTTTTCTCACCCACTAAGACTAAAACTAAAACCACTAAGATTAAAAGCCACTCCAGGGCAAGATCCTTCTTACCATAGGATCACCTCTGCCTTCTTGAGTCATCTGATAATCCCCTTTTCGAATTCCCTTCTCGATCAATAAATGCTGAAGTTTTTACTGTCTTGTGGCCTTTTTTCCTTTGTGAATAACTGGTCATCCCAGATCCCCACTGCACTGCCATTTTGTCTCTTGTTCTTTCTTTGTTTCTCTTTCTGTATGTGCCATAACACCTGGCAGGAGATTTCAGCTCACTGCAGGGGTCCCCAGTAAATCTCAAGCCTTCACTTTATTTTGTTGAAGCTTTAGTGACACTCTCTGTTCTTAACTCCCAGTTATTTTTTAGTTTTTGTCTGGATCCTTAATGATCATGCTCTTTAATTACCTTTAGCTGTTTCTGGTTACCCAGGAGTGTGTGATTTTCTTTCTGTCATTGTCATGCGTACATGTATTTTTCTAAGGGACAAATTATAGAATGATTCTACTTTGTATTTTACAATGTGATAAGCTGTTAGTATTAATAAAGACTATGTATCCTAGAGTTCAAATTTTAGGCACAATCTTGTGGTTAGCAAGCAGAACATTGGACTTGAAATAAGAAAACCTGAGTTCAAGTGCAGACCCACACCTTCCACTTCTGAAACTGTAAACAGGTCACATGATATCACTGAAAAATTGTTCAGAGTTGTAAGTTAGTGATCTGTTCCATATGTTTCTTCTGAGAACCGAAATCAAGTAATGTACATTAAACTATTTGACATGATGTGCAAACATGGGTACTTGCAGAAAAACAGCTTTGAGGAATTTGTTAAATTGAAACCTCTGTTGGAGTAATAAATATTATTTGCATTCTTTTTTATTTAAAGAGAAAAAAACAGAAAAAGGGTAGAAATAGTACAGAATTTCAAAAAAAGATAAACAGTAAGAAATCACTAGTTGATAAATTACATATTGTCCTTTAAGAAATAGTTGTTCAAGTTACAAAATTAAAGCATACAAAGTGGCCATTCAAGCAGTGAGAGTGCAAACAGGTCTTTTAACAATCCAACAAGAACATAGAAATATGGTTATCAATCCTACACACTTAAATATACATGCAGCTATATCTTTTATAGAACTTCCTATTTCCTCTCTTTTTTATAATAGCAATTACACATTTTTAAAATTTTATTTAAAGAGAAAAAAAAGCAAAACAGAAAAAAGGGTAGCAACAATACAGAATTCTAAAAGAAAAAAAAGAAACAAACACTAAGAAATCACTAGTTGATAAATTACATATTGTCATCTTGGATGTAGTTGTTCAGGTTACAAAGTTAAAGGATACATAGTACACATTCTAACAGTCAGACTGCAAGCAATTCTGCTCAAAGATCCAACAAAGATTCAGCAATATGGTCATCCATTATACACACTAAACATACATGCAGTTATATCCCTTAGAGCACTTTCTTTTCCTCTCTTTTTTTACAATAGCAATTACACATTTTGGGTTTTATTACTCTTATAGTTCTTATTACTTTTTACACTAGAGACACAATGTGATATTTATAAATATTATTCTTATTTATTTCCAGTAATGAGGATAGTCTCAAGTTGTCTTCATTTACCTATGAAGGCCTCAAGATTATGCTTTTTTATAGCTGAGTAATATTCCATTGTGTAAAAATACCACATGTTTTTCAGCCACTCTGTAGTTGATGGGCATCTTAGTTGTTTCCAAGATTTAACTATCACAGATTGTGCTGCTATGAACATGGGTGAACATATAAGGTTGTTATTTCTATCTTTACATGGAAGAGTACTTCTAATTTGATTTCCTCTACAGCCTCATGGAGTTGTTTTTTTTTATTTCACTCACTATCTTTTCAGAGATTCCCAGTGTGTTACTTTTGGGTTCCTCTATTTCAATGTCTCCTGTACTTGCTTCTGGTGGATTAGACTGCACTGAGACTGCATTTTGCTTTTTCGCTTAGCCATTTTCACTCTGTCTGATGTTTTCTGTGTGCGGGAAGGAGTCACCCACACTCTTTTCAGACTCACCAAGGTCTTACAGTTAGTTGGAGAGGGCTTTACTACTGGCCCTATTTACCCACTATACACCTCTATTTTAGAGACATACTCACCACACTGACACAGTTAATCTGCTGTAGTCCAAGGTTTGCTGCCTGGGAGCGAAGTTCCAAGTTTTTTCACACTGAGTGGAGCCTGCTGAGGTCTTCTGATGTTCCCCCTGGAAGGGCGGGCCCAGAAGAAGCAGTCTGGGGCAGTTTTAGGCCTGGGGCAGGCTTCCACGATGTTCCCGGTGGAAGGGCAGGCCTCCACGATGTTCCCGGTGGAAAGGCAGGCCTCCACGATGTTCCTGGTAGAAGGGCAGGCCAGCAGAAATTATTTGCATTCTATTTGTTTCACGGCTTTCAAGTACTTGACCACCAAATTGTACCCTCTGTCTGTGAATTTCATTTGCTTAAGAGTGCTGAGCAGAACCCAAGGGCCTCACACATCTTAGGCAAGTGTTCTACCACTGAGTTATACTCTCAGTCTGTGATTTTCAGTTGCTTTGAGGTGCTGGGTGGAACTTAGGGTCTCATGCATGCCAGATAAATGCTCTACCACTGAGCTTAACCTGAAGTCTTTGCATTCCAGGTGCTTTGTTTTTAAATAGCCTGTTTCTCCTCAAGCTTGAAAGTCTCTTAAGGGTACTAAAGAAGACCTAGCCTGTCATCTATTTTTCAAGGTGCCTCATCCTACAAAGTTATATCATATTCATTGAGGATTTGCTGAAGACCAGAAAGAGTTTATTATCTATTATTTAATTTGATCCTTCCAAGTTCCCAAGAGAGAGACCCTATCATTATTTGCATGATGAAGCTGAAGCTTAGAGGGTAAGTCCAAGTGCAAAGTTCCCATCCAGGAGAGGAGAGCTGGCAAAGAAGAGGCCTCCAACCAGGATGGTTTGACAAAGGGATGAAGCATTCAGCCTCACATTAGCTACTGTTGAAAAATCACCCAAACCAGATGCATGGATTAAATGGTTCTCACTAAGAGTGTCAAGCACCAAAAGAATTCAGTCTTGTTGTTACAGCCAAATAAAGAACGAAGAACTCAGGGATCACTGGTGACTTTATATCATGTTGGGTAAAATACATACTGACCATATTTTTCTAATGAAAATATGTACTTTAGAATAATAGCAGCTGGCTGTACTTCTTAGTAGCTGTACTGGGGGAATACAGGAAGCAATCTTAATGCTCACCCACTGGTTCGATGAACAGCAAACTGTATGCATGTGTGCTACTGTAAATTGGTGAGTTTTGTCCATGTTATGTGCTGTATTACATTTTGTGCATATATAATTTTTATTACATATTTTCTTTTTATTTTTCTTGTAGAATTAGCTGATGGGTACAATACTATACAATAGGACATGGAAATTTGCTTTTACAACTTTAGGAGGAGGTTGAAAGTGAGTCATCATATGATTCAGCTCCTGATGATAACTTGAATTGTGTACACTAAAGATGTTATTAAGATAGGACAGATAAATAAAGAATGAAGACTTTGATTCAGATGAGAATAAAAGAGTAATGTAAATAAATATTTGACTAGTCAAAATGCTACAAAATGTCACTCGTATCTGAATGACACAATATTAGAACTAGGTCAGAAAATGTTGCTAAGTTCTTGCCAGGGTTGAAACCTATTGGATAAAACACCAACACTGCAATTCAACATTGTAATGGATGATATTCTACAAGATGTTTTGAAATACACTAATAATGAAATTCAAGTAAGACATTCTATATGCATCAAGTAATACTCAAAAATATAGTTATAATACCTCACTATCTGAACTAAAAGTCTTCATAGCAGGGCTTTATCACTCTAATTGTCAGAATCTAAAGGATTTATGGAGACATGACAGATGTGACACTGAGATTTTTAAAAACAATATATCTACTCAAGAGATTTGGTTTCTTTCAAAATTGCCTATATTTTGATGACAAAAAGACCCATCAAGAAAGAAAAAGAAATCTGACAATTTACCTGCTATTTGCTCCATTTTGGAAAGCTTTGTTTTGAGCTCTCAAACAATTTATACATTGTCTGAATATGTGACAATTGACAAACAACTTCATCATTTCATGGTTGTTGAAGTTTTAGGCAATCTATGCCAAATAAACCTGCCAAATATGATATAAAAATACATACCATGGTAGATACAAAGGCATTTTACATCTCAAATTTTAAAATTTATCCTGGAATTCAACCAAAAGGTCTTTATTCATGCAGTAATAAACCATGTCATTATGAACAGTATTGCACCTATTTCAAAAACTAACTCAAATGCACATTCAACAATTGGTTCACAAGTTACCCATTGATTTTACAGTTGCAAAAATGAACAAACAAAGAAAAAAACAGTTGACCAACACAGGAACTATTCACAAGAACAAAGTGAAGAGTCCTGAAAAAATGTTGCATGTTCACAATAGAGAAATGTACAGTACAGTCTTTTGATTTCAGAAAGACATAACATTGGCCTCCTATATGATGAAGAAAAACAAAGTAGTACTGATACTGTCAACTTACACCAGGATGATAAGATTGATAGTGAAGCTGGGTTTGGTGGTGCATGTCTATAACCCTAGCACCTCAGGAGTCTATAGCAGGAAGATCCCATGAATTCATGGTCAGCCTGTGCTATACAGCAAGTTCCAGGCTAGTTTGTCTATGTTATGGTGAAGAAAAACAAAGTGAGATTGTTACTGTCAATAATACACCATGATGATAAGATTGATAATGAAGCTGGGTGTGGTGGTCCATGCCTATAATTCCAGTACTTGGGGAACTGAAGCAGGAGGATCCTGTGAATTGAGGGCTAGCAGTTTCTATCTCAAAAAAAAAAAAAACAAACAAAAAAATTAATAGTGAATACTTAACACAAATGACGCCAAACATGGTCACTTTTTGCAGCAAAATGAAAGGCAGAGTCGATGTTGATGAGTTATACAGCAACTGAGATGTCACTCAAAATACACAGCATTGGCCAATGATTGTTTTACTAAACATGTTAGACATAAATAACTTCATAGTTTACAAAGAAAATAACAAGCACAAAATATCAAAGAAAAAAATTCTCAGAGGATATGGAGTGGAATTGATAAATGATCAGTTACAACAGAGGAAGGACAACATGTATCTGCCCAAAGAACTATGCAAAAGAATTCTGGAGTAGACTGGTGGACAGACAAGTGACACAGCAGGAGAATCTCAAAGTAAACAGGAAGACAAACAAGATGTCAAGTATGTCCTACCAAAGAAGACAGGAAAACAAAATAATGTGCTATCCATGTAAGTGAGACTTGTGGTATGGAACATCCCGTTCTCATGTGTGAAAACTACTTTAGCTGTGATAACTGAAGTAAAAATTATTTTTATGGTAGTTTTTTTATATTTTTATTGTAGCTCATATAGGAATTTATTTCTGTTATTTTTCATATTCCTTAAGCAAACAGTTGATGTAGAAAATGTTGATGTTTATTCTAAACACTCAGTATATATTTGATATTTTATTTCGCTGACATTTCGTTTTCATGCTAAATGCACATTGTGTAATAGGAAGATCCTCACAAAAAAGTGAGATGAAAGAAGTGATAAGTATGGCCCACCAAATGGGAAAAGAATGCTAAGCATATGTGCTGTCAGTGTGAGACTTGTGTTATGAACATTGTCATTTGTGATGACTCCCTTAGGTATAATAATTGAAGCAAAGATTATTTCTGTGCTAGAATTTTGTTTGTATTTTCATTGTAGTTCACATAGGAATTTATTTCAGCTATTTCTTAGATTTTGCAAGCAGGTAAACAATTGATGTTGAAAATGGTGATGTGCATTGGTCATTCAAGAAATGCAAACTGAAACAACACTGAGTTATCCTCTAACTCTGGAAAGAATGACTAACATCAAGAAATCAAAAACAAACAAATGCTGGCAGGGGTATGGGGAAAAAAGAACCCTTCTCCTTTGTTAGTGGGAGTATAGACTGGTACAGCCACTGTAGAAATCAGTTTAGAGATTTCTCAAAAAACTAGGATTAGAAATTCTATTCAACTCAGCTGTTCCCCTTCTGAGCATTTTCCCAGAATTGCAAACATCATACAGTGATAGTATATGTGCACCCATGTTTATAGCTGTACAATTTTTTAATTCTTTTTTAATTTTCAAGAGAAAAAAGAAGTAATGAAAGACTCAATAAGCAAACAAATCAAATAAATAACAAAAAGCAAAATGAAACAAAGAACAATAAAAAACAATAATAGCTATATAGGTTTTCAAAACAAAATGGTAGAAATTTAACAATGGTTGTTATATTGCATATTGTTATCTTCAGAATAGTTGTTCAGGTTACCAGATACAGGAGTAAAACAAAACAGTAAAATGGAACAAAACATTGAATTTTAAAAGAAGACAGAAGGAAACCCCTCACAGTTGCTATAATGCATATTGTTATTCTCCAAATAGATGCTCAGACTACTAACTTTGGCCTGAGAGGTGAGGGTTTGCTGTTCTTGTCTCCCAGCCCATGCACCGACTGGTTCACAGGAAGGCCGGTTTGGCTTCTTGATTCTCCTCCTGTTCCCCATGGTGGCTGCCCTGGATCACAGGATGGCCTGATTTGGATTCTTAGTTCTATTCTTGTTCCCCACGGTGGCCGCCCTGGCTCACAGGAAGGTGTGGTTTGGCTTCTTGATTCTCCCCCCATTCTCCATGGTGGCGTCCTGGATTTGGAAAGATCTGGTTTGGCTTCTTGATTCTCCTCCGATTCCCCAAGGTGACTGTGCTGGCTCATTGGGAGGAGTGGTTTGGCTTCTTCATTCTCTACTCATTTCCCATGGCTCATGGGATTGTGTGGTTTGGCTTCTTGATTCTCCTCCCATTCCCCATGGCAGTTGCTGCTGGCTTGTGGGAAGGCATGGTTTGGCTTCTTGATTCTCTTCCCATTCTCCCTAGCTACACAATTTGTAATAGCCAGATCTTGGAAACAACTCAAATGTCCTTCAACTGAGGAATGGATGAAAAATACAATGAAATAAAGAATTATAAACTCAAGGCTTTTTTAGATAAATGGATGCAATTAGAAACCGTACTCATAAGTGAAATAAATCAGATTTGCATGTGTAAACAACCATATTGTCTTATTAGTGCAAGAAACTGAAAGAGTAAATAAGATTCAAAAGTTACAATAAATATAGTAAAAGGGAAAGAAACTGCTCAAAGGGAAATTATTTTGTTTGATCAGTTTTGCAAGCCTGTATCTGGTAGCCTGAGCAACTATTTTGAAGATAACAGTATGTAATATAACAACCATTGTTAACTTTCTATCATTTTGGTTTGAAATTCTGTATCACTATTTTTTTTTGGTTATAGTAATTGTTGTTGTCTTGCTTTTGTTGTTGTTGGCTTTTTTATCTGCTTCTTCATTTTTCTGTGTTTTTTTCTCTTTAAAATAAAAGACAAAACATTGATGTTCTACACTCTATCTATTAAAAGTTTAACATTTTATTGACATTTTATTTAAGTATACATTGTTTAATATAATAAAAATCTTTAAAATTAATAATTCATCAGTAGAAATCCTTCTAAAAATAAATGTTGATGTTATACACTCCCATAATGCTCCTTTAAACACAGTTTTGCATGGTGCCCCTCTCTTCTCAGAAGAAAGATCCTAGGAAGAACAAATGAACTCTCAGGGTACCCAGCTTGGGAGGGAGATGGTTTCTGCATATGAGACGACTCACCTTTTAACCTTTCAGCCCTGGTTTCTGTCTTCATTTTACCCAATGATCCACTCTCTGGGAGGTGGATCTGTGATGAACATCATGCTGACACACAGACACCTCCATTCTTGGTGAGCTGCACACTATTTACTATGAAATTGTCATGTCTGCCACAGTCCTGGCCCCTGAGTGTCCCCAGAGGACTCTTGTGAAGCAGGTTGGGAACCAGCAGCATGGTTCTCTGGAGTTCTGTCACATGGGTTACAAATATTCCCATCGTTTGATGGTGGTTGTGCAGGAGTGATATGAGCTTTGTGATGTGGCCCACAGTGCCCAATAATGACAGCCCTGCTTCCTGACTGTGTCACATTGACTTGGTTGACTTCACCTCAGACATATCTCCCCATCCATGACTGTCTCCGCAGACCCTGCTGCTGAGAAGAGAATTGTGGTAAAACCCAATAAATCTGACTGAGGGATGTGGAGTTAGAGACACATGTGGGCCATGGAGCTGTCACATTAAAATTTCCCAGGGCTGTTTTTTATGACTTTTCTCCTCTTTCCAACACTGATCCCTTGCTTCCATAAATTGTACAGGAAGGTTTTTCATTAACTGGGAGAGCTGAAATAATTCTTTGTCAAGAATTCTTTAGTTGCACATGATTCTGAAGTCCATCAAGATCAAAGGCTGCTGGCTGTGTGGCGGGCCTGGCACTGTGTATTTCATGTAGATGGTGTGGCTTGCTGCCTGCTCAGCTGGAGCTGGTCCAACTCCACATCCCTTCTGCAGATACTGGGACTCTGTGACACCATCTTCAACACAAGGGGCTCCTCTGTGACTGATACCATCTCCCTCAGGAGCCAGTAAGCTCAGTCTCTACAGGCTGGGAAAGTGTTCTGATATTGACCTCAGTATTATCTGAAGTTCCCTGAAGCACAGACTCGTTCTTGGCCCTGGGATCTGGGGAGGTGGGGAGGGAAGGGAGAAAGGCAGAGAAATACTTCATTGTTCCAGCCTTCCTTGTCTCTCCTATTTTCCTTTCAGGATGGTGGGGTGTATTAAAGAGGCCCAAAGGGGAGATTAAGTTAGAGCAAAAAGAACAAGAAGAGATACTCCTCCTTCACCTCCTCCTCTCCCTCCCCGCTTCTCCCGCTTCTCCCCCTTCTTCTCTTTCTCAGGGACACTGCTCTCCTGGCCTTAGGTTGTCTGGATCCTTGTTCTTCATTTCAGTATATGCACAGGAGGAAATGATGTGTGAGTGACATGGGAGAAAGCACATGACAGTCGGGTAGAACAACAACAGCACTAGAATAACTAAGGGTTTCTAAGGCCTGGCCACATCCATGTACCCCACCGAGACTATGATGCAGAGCTGTCTGGATATGCCACACATAGAGATGGGATGGGGGTGGGGGTGAGAAGGAGCAGAATTCTTCATGAGGCAAAAGGGGAAGGGTGCCTGGTAGGAGGCCACTGGTGTGCCTGTGGGTCACTGCATGGCCAGATGGCCATCTAAGTCCACTTTGAGAAGAGACTGAGGGATGTGTGAGGTTTGGTTTCAGGTGTTGTTGGCAATATTGGTGCCATCTCAGGGAACATGCCCAGGGGCTTGGAGGGTGGCTGGAGGTGAAGGACAGAGATGGGGATGCTGGAGAGGCAGAGGTAGACCTGAAACATGAAGGTGGAGCACTGAAAGAGGTGGAAAGTCAGCTTTTGCCTGAGAGTAGAATGGATGCCCACAGCTAGCACACTGCCGTTGACTCAGTGGAACTGAGTTTTGGTCCCTTCAGAACTGAGTTTTGGTCCCTTTGGTATTTTCTTGAGGACTTCAGTAATCCAGGCAATGTGGCCTTTCCATTCTACCGCAAAACCCAGATGGTTAACAAAACAGCTTCTATTTCATTCCTTCCTCTGTGTGCCATGATTTGGGACTGGGTTCTTGACACCTTTCTTCCTTGGTAGTTACAACTTCATTATGGGATGGTGGCAGTTGCCTAAGCTTATTTTGTCAGGATGTTAACAAATACCATCACAGCAAGGATAAGCATTTAGGAAAACCCTGATGCCAAAATGGTGGAAGTATCAATAGTGAAGGTGGGGAACAAAACCTGGGTTTTCTATGATGCCCAACACTATAGCACTAAGGTGGCAAGCCAGCCTCCCCTCCCTCCTCGATGAGCAGCAAGCTGTATTTTCATAAATGGAAGCATCTGGTTAAATATTAAAAGGAGACTCACTCTTCTGAGGTCTCACTGTGTAGCACTTGAGTAGCAGCTAAGTAAAATGGCACTGATGTTGACAGCCCTCCATTTACCATGCTGTATAAATAACAACTGACAGCAGCTCCTGCCAGTCTTTCTTCTGTCTGCCCCTCTTTGCACTTTCTTCAGTGGCTTATGTGCTCACGCACACTTTCCCTGCCCATCATAATAGCTATGGTTTTCTCCCCTCCCCATTTCTTCCGACAGGCATGTCCACTTTAGTTAATGCAAAGGAAATGGCAGCTTTTAAAGGTAGCCTTTACAGTGGGAAAGTGCTGCATTAACTGTGAAAACCTTTTAGTTGCAGTTTTTATGTTCAGCCTCCCTTCCTCAGACATGTCTGCTCCATGCCTGCATTTCCCTCTACGATCATGACTCTTGGGAGGGTCACTCAGGGGCTGATGGACACAGAAATAGTGGCACCTGCTGAGGAACTGTCATGCTAGGGTGTAAGCCAGGGAGCAGCAGCAAGGGAAGAAGCCTGGACAAAGTCACAGTTGTGCGCACACATACACAAACACACACACAAAAAAGCTTTATGTGGAAATTTGTTGTGCCAACCTGTGCTCAAAATGCTGATGGTGTTTGTGTCAGCTGTGGGCAAATAAAAGTGGATTTATGGAGACAGAGCAGAACTCTTGAAGTAACTAGAATGCTCAGATCATCTCAGATGGGACCAGCATGTGAGCTTGTCAGACTGTGAGACCCACAGGGCCACTACAAGGAGAAGCTTTCATATCATCTGAGCTCAGATGACACCAGCCAGGTGTGTTTGGAAGTGTGAAAAAATCTGCTGTGAATTTTTCAGCAAGTCACTGTGGGAGAACCCACTTGGGGAAAGGATCCTCAGGTGTTCGGAATGTGGGAAAGCTTTCAAGGCAGCAGGGTATGCTTGCTCCATGTGCCAAGTCATGATAGAGAGAGAAGATCCAGGGATGTACTTGGTGTGGGGAGCATTCAGGAAGCCAATTGATCACTGGGATCCACTTGACATCTGTTATGGCTTGTGTCTACATGTCTCCCCATAGCCTCATGTGGTCATTGGGGAGTTTTGAAGGTGGCTAGATTGGGATATGTGAATGTGGATTAAGACTGTGATACTGAGATTAAGGGTGTGGATAATGGAAGCCTCATCCTGGGTAGCAGCAATCTATAGGCTTACAGCCTGTATGGAATATAAAGGGAGAGAGAAAACAGGTTTCCTGCTGTTGCATACTGCCTTCAGTTTGCCCTGTTGTTGTGGACTCTTTCTCTTCAGGCATGCCCCTCTGCCCTGCTGCCCTGCCTTGGTACCAGCTGACTATGGACTGAAACCACTATAAACTGTGAGCTGAAATGAACTTTCCCTTCTTTAACTTTGGGTGTTGGTAATTTTGACTCACCAAGAAAAGTAACAAGGAGTGAGGCCATTGCTATGACACTGCCTGTGCATGTGGTTCACAAGCCTTTGAAACTTGCTTGTGGAAAGGTTTGAAGATGCTGGTTGAAGAAACGGCTCTAGAATGCTGCAAGTTGGTGGGAGATTCTGGTCAGATCTCTGAAGACTGGAATGCTGATAGAAATGCATCTGATAAAGCCCAGACTCAGGAGGTTTCAGTTAGAAAAAAAAGATAGATTGATTGATTGTTGAACTCCAGGTCATTTGTATCATGATTTGGCAGAAAATATGTCTGTATTTTTCTCTTGTCCAGAGACTTTACCTGGGATTAAGAGAAGTGTTCTAACTTATCTGATGAAAGAAATTTCAAGGCAGTCTTATGTTAAGGTGGTGGCATGGATACTGTTGGGAGCTTTTAGCCAGACCTATATTGAGAATCAAGAGCAAAGAGCCCAGCAAAATTATTTTAAATGTGTTTGGCCAGAAAGCAAGTTTCAGTAAAGCTGCAGCCTGAAAAGATGGAACAGAGGAGACCTTGGTGGCTGAGAAGGAATAAGACAATGGAAAGTGTGGCATGAGGACATTGCAAGAACTAGCAGGATCCAACCTTTGCAGCCTCAAAATTGCAAATGTGAAAGACTCTACTTTCAGAAGAGAACTCCAGAGCACTGTGTTCCAGAATGATGGGGGACTAGGGAATTTGTTCCTTTGGATCAGGTTCATAGTACTCAGCAATCCAGGCACTTGACACCTACAGCCAAGAAAGAAAGTAGCCTGGCTTTGCTCCAGCAGGCAACAGACTTTGGCATCATTCATGTAGTGCTGATTTTAGGTGCACACAGAATGCAAGAGTTGTGAACCTAAGACAAGAGGAATCTCTGACTAGTTAAGAGAAGGTCTCATCTCCCATTAGAACTTGTAGAATATACTTAAGAACAGCAACTTGTGTTCAAGTGTTAGTAGATTATTATTATATTTATTTTTCATGATTGATACAATTTCTCAGTAGAGCAAGAGGCAGACATTATCTGGTGGAAAATGGTCATCTTTCTCAGAGCTTAGCAGAATGTCCTGTAAATCGAACTGAGTGTCCTTGCATAGACAAGAGTGTCCCTGAACATTTTGGCCAGATGCATGCTGAGCCAGGCATTCTGCTGATCAAAGTTTCTCCTTGCCTCAGGTCTAACCAGCTTTCGGGCCACTGACTTTCACTGGAATTGCCTGGGGAAGTTTTAAATACATTGATCTCTATTTTCTGGACTGTTTTGGTTCAGATTTAGATTATCCCCCAAGGTCTCCAAGGTGTAACTTTTGTAAAGTGATGAGATCACAAGGCTGCTATACTTAACAGTGGATTAATTCATTGAAGAGTTCAGTAGTTGAATGTGCCATTAGGAGGTGAGACCTGATTAGAGGTGGTCACTGAGACGTGACCTAGAAAGGTGTATTTTTGTCCTTGCCTCCTCTCTTTTCTGTCTGCTTCCTGACTGCCATGGGTTGAGCAACTTTCTTCTACCCTTTGTTTTAGTTACTTTTTTTGCTGAGACAAAATACCTGACACCCAAAGTTAAGGGAGGAAAGGTTTATTTGGCTCACAGTTCAAAGAAGTTTCAGTCCATAATTGGCTGGCTTCCAGGCAGGGTGACATGGCAGATGAGCATTGCAGAGGAGAAACAGTTCATGGCAGGCAGAAGGCAGCAGAGTAGGCAAGGGATCTTAGTGTTTTCTTTTATATTCTTATCTAGGCTACCTGGATTAGGGCAATGCCACGATAATCACTGGGCTGATTTAGTAACTACACACCCTTGATCCAAGCATCACACACTTAATCTCAGCATCACACACTCTAGATGAAGCCACCTTGCAAACAGCCCCACCTATGACTATGAGGCTTTGGGGAAACATCTAGACACAAACTATAATAGCCTTTCACTATGATGTTTCTGCCTTGGAGCTAGTCAACCATAGACTGTAACTTCAAAACCATGAGCCAAAATAGCCCTCTTCTCTTTAAGTTGTGGGTGTTGGCTGTTTTATACCCATGACAGGAAAGTGACTAATACATTGGAATATAGGTGCACTTGTCATGGGAATGGGGATTTAAAAACCTCCCCCAATTGATTCCAATGACCAACCAGTATTAGGCCCTCCTGCTAGATACACATCATATTCATAATTTCTTTTTATTTTTTTCTTTTTTTTTTGGTACCAGGGATTGAACTCACGACCTCGTGCTTGCCAGGTAGGCGCTTACACTGCTAAGTTAAATCCCTGGCATGTTCATAATTTCTGTTTCCAAATAATAGCTGTAACCAAGCTGAGAACACCTTCATTCCTGTCCTCAACACCACCTTTCTCCCAGATTATGCCAGGATATGGATATTCCAGGAGTTTACCAAGTGAACCAGGCTGGAACTATATCTTCTAAAATGCCCAATCTGGTTTCTCTAGAAGCCTGAAGATTTCAGAACAACATTGTGAGTGGTTATATTAGATTTCTACTGCTGTCCAATGAATCATCACCAATTTGGCTGCTTCAAGCTACTCCTGTCTGCTGTCTCATGGTTCTATAGCAGTCTGTTACTGCTGTCCCCACACTAAAATCATGGTGTAGGCAGGAAGCCTGTCTGACTGGAAGCTCCTGGGAAGGACTCACTTCCAGACCCATCAGAAGCCAGTTCTGCAAGGTTGTGGGACCAAGTTCCTTACTTCTTTTCTGGCTAATGGTTCTTGAGGTCACTTGTTTTTCTCAACTGTGCCTTGCCCTCCATCCTCAGGTCAAAAATTGTAGGCTGTATTTTCCTGTGTCACGTCTGTCTGCACCTTGCTTAGCTCACCTGTCCTTTGCCTCCCTCTTCCATCCAGTCTCTCTGATTCACCTCCCTCCTTCCTCTTCTTCTCAGCAGGGTCCATCTGAGTACACCAAGCTGCCCTGATAATCCAGGTTAATCTCCCTATTTTCAAGCTAGGTGACCAGTAAGTGACTTCAATCCCATTTGCAAAATCCCTCTGTGGCAATACTTTGATTAGTGTTAGGAAAAATGACTGGAGGAGGGGGATTTCAGGAGTATCTGTAGAATTCTGCTTGCTAGAAGGAATTATTGGAGAGAATAGGGAAGCGCTTTGTGGACAGTGAATTACTAGAGGTCAGGGCCAGGGTCAACCACAGTAGATGAGTGTTTTGAAAGGATTGTTATGTTAGTGGTGGCTTTGAACATCTACAGATGACAGGCCCTGTGGCTGATGAAGCAAATCTGGAGAGAGGAGACTGCTGTTTATTTTGTGCTTTATGGTTTGCTGAGAGCTTTTCTATAATCAGCTTAACTGTATGCATGCTGGGATCTGAGCAGAGTTAGGGGATGTCAGAGGTGGCTCAGGGACAGCGAGCCTGGGGGTTACAGTCAGGCCCTTCTTCCCTAGTCCCCAGAGAACAACACCTCTGCTTTAATTGCCTGGAATTTTGGACTCCAGTAGAAATGACTTCTGAGGACTCAGTTGAGAGCTGTCTCCATGAAGCAGCCTTAGAGAGCCTTGTGAGTTATGCAGGCAGCTGTGATTTCTGTTTTGCCTTGAGAATACAGGTTCCTTGAGGTTCCAGGATATTGCTAGTATCTACTTAGACCGGAATGCCTGGCTGCATTCAGAGCACCCTTGCACTATTTCTTCCCTGGTGTGGCTGTCTGCAGGACACAAATATAAGCCAGGAAAAGAAACCCAGTATATTAGCTCTAGTGCCATCTCAGTTTGACCTTCAAATACAGGTGCTCATTGAGTTCCAGTGAGGTCTTGTCCTGATAAACCCATCAGGAGTTGATAATATTGTTAGGTAGAAGACACATTTAATATACCTAACCCACCACATTATGCCTCAGCCTGGCCAACCTCCAACGTGCCCGAGACACCTCTGCTCATGCAAGATTGGGCAAAATCGTCTAGCATAAAGCATTTTTATATGTACCAAAGTAGGGAATCTCTCCTATAACATACTGAATAGCACATTTAGAGTGAAAAAAGAATTACTGTGTGAGTGTGGTTTGGCCTGTGGCAAAGTTAAAAAGTTCACCAAATAATGGTCAATCAGGGCCCTCTGCACTGTGTTCTCACTAGACTGTCTTCTTTAAAAGATATCAGACATGGTGCCCAGTACCTTGTACTTTTCCATAAATCATAGTCTATCCTCATGAAAGAGTTTCAAAATGATCTGCTTGTGAGGAATGTAATTTCTTTTTTCTTTTTTTTATTTTTCCTGCGATACCAGGGATTGAACTCATGACCTCGCAGTTGCCAGGCAGGTGCTTATGCCACTGAGCTAAATCCCCAGCCTGAGGGATGTAATTTCAAAAGAACTTTTCATAAGAACAGATACTTGATTAGTGTGTGTGTGTGTGTGTGTGTGTGTGTATGCATGTGTACATGTGTATATAACTATTTGGGGAGGGAAGGGGTTTCACTGGGATAAATATGAGATGCACACAATGGTGTATTTGGAAGAACATGGGGCTCATATAGAGGCAAACACTTTGTTCTACATTTGTTAGAAAAATAATTCATCTAATTTTTACCATCACCACTAATGCCTAGATTTCAATAGATTTAATAAGGGGCTTTGAAATTACTGGTAAAAGGACAATGAGGAAATGGAAAAACTCCCGTCTGTGGTGTGTCATCCACCCAAATGTTAAAGCTATTCATTGCTGAGGTTTCAGAGTCCTTTTTTGCTCAAGAACAGGTGAGTTTTCCTCCTGTCACAGAAAGCATAACATGATGGAGGTGACCGTGATGTCTGGGCAGCTCTGAGGTCTCTAGGAAAAGCATCAGGAGAAGTAGGAGGTGGTGATGATGGTGTTTCTTGAGAGGAAGTGGTGGCCAAGGGCTGGGTCTTTCCATGTCTGGAAGTGACACTATGGGGGAAAGAAGGGCACAGAGAGGTTGGCAGGGTACGTGGGGTACCCAGGTCCGAGTAGCTCATAGCCTTGGCCAGTGGATGGATACAGGTAGCATGGGGAGGTGGGTGGGAATGCAGATGTGGATGCATATGTAGAAAGGATGTGGATATAGATACGGGTGCAGGTACAGGGCTTCCTGGTGCTGGCTTGGTCATATACACCCACATCCCCACCATGGAGCCCACAGTATTAATGGCACTAACCCAGGCGAACTGCAGCAGTGGACTAAGGGGTCAGCTTCTGTGCCTCCCTTGTTCACTGCCTCCATTCCCACATGGGCTGAGAGCTGCAAAAAATGATCCCTGTCCCAAACTTACAGTGCTGTCCCCTGGTTTGCTTCTGTGGTGATGGTAGCTGTAGCCTGGCCATGGGAAGGACATGTAGGATGTGACTTTTTGAGCTCCTCACACCTTCTTGCTAGGCACGCAGCCAGGGTTTATTCGAGGTGAGCCAAGACATGCACATAACCTCAGGTTTGGTTCTCACAGGTGCTTACAGTTAGGTTCTCCTGGACTACATTCTACCTGGTGGGTCGGGGCTACATGCCAGTGGTGCTTAGACTCCTATGTACTAGGTGGCACTTTCTCTGCAGACCTTAAAGGTTTGTTTGTTTGTGCATTGTTTTGGATTGAGCTCAGACATTTACACTGAGCTGCATACCCAGGACCCCCAACCCCACCCCTTTAAATTTTGTTTTTGAGACAAAGTCTTGCTAAGTTGCTAAGTTATCCAGGCTGTGTGTATACTTGTGATTCTCATGCCTCAGCCTCCCAGAGTGCTGGGTTTACAGCAATAAACCCCCATGCTTATTCCATAGCCTATAGAGCTGCTTCTGGCAGGCTATAGAGCTCCTGCCTCCCAGAGTGCTGGGTTTACAGCAATAAGCCCCCATGCTTATTCCATAGCCTATAGAGCTGCTTCTGGCAGGCTATAGAGCTTGAATTCCATAGCCTATAGAGCTGCTTCTGGCAGGCTCAGAAATCATTCCCAGGAGACTTGTTCTGGAAATGCTCTGGGTCCTGTGTGGCTTTCTCTTTACCATCTTGTGTTCACAGCTCACCAGGAAGGAGCATGATCTAGGGTCCAAGTCCCAGGCTCTGCTTCCTGTACTTCCTGATTGTGAGACTTCGGTTTCCACATCTGTTAAATAGGGGCAGTAACAAAATACCCACTCATGTGAGAAGTATTTTGCTTAGAACCTAATACATGGTGAAATATTTTATTTTCCATTTATCTGTGCCATATTGCCTTCTTTGATTCTAATTTATGTGAATTTGAAATGTGCTGGGTGGATTTTCCCTGCAAGTAGTTGGTTTTGTGAGATCAGCAGGTGAATGATGGGATCTCAGCAGGGACAGTGAATAAACTCATCAGATTCGCCTGGGTTCCTTGGCCCCCTCTGCTCACAAGATGGTTGAAGCACTGGCTGGCATTCCTGAGGCTAGGGAAAAAAACTGCCTTATAGGTTGAAGGATTTTCATTCTGAAAATATTATTTTCATTTTTCTTTCCCAGGGAGTTTATTCTTCTTCAGTGGGACAGCCTGTATTTTTCTTTGGGATTTCATGTTAGTGGTAGGGATGCTATTTTCATTTTTCTTTCCCACAGAGGTTTATTCTTCTCTAATAGCATGCCCTCCCTGAATTTTTCTTCAAGATTTCATGTTAGTGGTGTGAATGTTCTCAGGGGTGAAGTATGCAGTTATATGAAAAGTTGATCTGGGTTCTGTGTGTGTGTGATCTTTCAAATGCAAATATAATGGTAACTCAGTTCATAAACACCTTTGTTTGCAAACAGTCCTGGAATGTGAACAATTCTGTACTGGATGATGAACAAGTTCACAGCCATCTTTCCCACATGATCGCAAATGTGGATCTTTCCTGGAACCATGGAATGAATTAAGTTCATGAGCCAAGGCGTCACCATATTAGATAAAATGTGTGGTTTTGGTTTTGTATTTATATTAGATATGTTAACTTGAATTGAACCATTTACCATGCTGAATCCAGGCAGCAAGTGATTTCTGTAGACCACTCCTATGGGCAGTCAGTTTCCTCTGGGTGGATTCCCTTCTGGCAGATACTCGAGGTTACCCCAGAACATGCAGTGAGAGATTTCACTTCAATGATACACATGTTTGCTTCCCTGGAACTCAGCACAACTGCAGATTTCTTCAGCTCATACAATCACATTTATAATGAGACCAGACAGGGCGCTGCAAAAACCACGGATGCAGCGTAGCGCCTGGTGGATGTATGCACTGGCTGAACCTTCAACAAAGTGTGTAATTAGCCAAATAATTATTTCCTGTGTGTCTCTTTTCTCTCTCTCCTTTTTTCTCTTTTTAATGCTTTGTTTTTTTGTTAAATCCTGGCTTGCTTCCTACTTTTCCGTTGACTGCAGCTAAATTGGGTTTAGTTCAACTCGTCTCACCCTGGGTCAGCAAAACATTCCCTCTGGACAGCGCCTTTCCCTTCCTGCCTGGTCAGGCCCCAGCTTTATGTTAGCTTTCACTTCAAAGGCAGAGCAAGAGGAAGGGAAGAGCACAAGGCACTGATTTGGGATTGTAGGGATGAGGAGTGTGATATAAATGGGATACAATGTACTGGGATCATGACCATTTTGGGCATTAAAAAAAAAATCTATGACCCTATTTGTATTCCCACCAAGAACACAGAATTAGGAAAAGGGGAAGAAGATAGTGCACCCAGGTTAGTGAGTGTTTCGGGAAATAGTTTACATTTGCCCACAGGCTTTCTATAGAGTAGCATAAATTTGATGCAAAGGGCAGGATGTCAGCATATTTTAGAAAACTAGGGTAATTAGCGCTCAGTAACAAAATTAATAGAGTGGCTTGAATTCAAGAA
The DNA here is from genome assembly GCA_004027455.1 of Hydrochoerus hydrochaeris. Lineage (NCBI taxonomy): Eukaryota > Metazoa > Chordata > Mammalia > Rodentia > Hydrochaeridae > Hydrochoerus > Hydrochoerus hydrochaeris. Next base: position 24,476 of record PVLA01003776.1, read on the forward strand.
AGAGAAGGAACTCTATGCCAGGAACTGTATTTTGGGGGTTATAAACAATACTGTGACTTACTCCTGAAGAGTAGGGCACTGGGCCAAATAATTTATAAAGCCCCAATCTCACACCCCCCCCACATGTGCATGCATGCATAAACACACAAAATTAATATGTAAAAATAAAAAACAGAAGCATAAAAAGGCAAGGCAATGCCTCCCAAAGCCCCAACTCCCCTAAAATCAGTTCAGCAGGGGGAATGAATGGGGAGGAAATAAAAAACTGTACAGCAAATAGATCTGAAAGGAAACCAATGAAGGTAAAATAGTTTAACAAGGTACTTGGAGAATTTTTAAAAGAACTAGAGATAACACTAATAAATTAAAGAAACAGATGGTAAACATGAATGCCTAGCACAGGAAAGAATGGGAATCCATAAGAAAGGTCCATAAAGAACCCAGGAGATCAAAATTTGATTGAAAGTGTGGGTAATGGAAGCAGCCAAGGTGATAACAAAGTATCAGACCTAGAGACAGGGCTGAGAGCAGTGATCAGTTAATGAGCAATACCTTAAAAATAAGGCAATATGAAAAATGGATCCAAGAGGTCCTGGGTAACTCAAAGAGGACTACTGTAAGAGTAATTGGAATTACTGAAAAATCAGCACAAAGGCATAAAAAACCTAGGTTCATGAATAATAGCAGAAAACTTAACAGACATAAAAAGTATTTAACGTAGAGATAAGTGAAGCATACAAGATCCTAAAGAGCCATGATAGGGAAAAAAACCACTCCATATAATAATTAAAATACCAGAAATGTAAGACAAGAACAGAATCTTAAAGGTTACTGGAGAAAAGGAACAAATCACTGATAAAGGAAAACTCATAAGAATTACAACAGATTTTTCAACACACAGTTTCAAAGCAAGAAACACATGTAAGAAAGTATTTCAAATTCTTAAAGAAAAAACTTCCAACCCAGACTCTTTCACCTTGCAAAATTATCTTTCCAGATTGGTGGAGAAATAAGATACTTCTATGGTAAAGAAAACTTAAAGACATTTGTGACCATCAAACCAGCACTCCAGAAAATTCTCGAAGATATCCTAGAAAGAGGTGATGAAGCTAATTATGCCAAAAGGTCCAATAAAATGAATATGTTAAGTAAAACTTGCAATCAAGTGGATGAGTGCCTTAGTTACTTTTTCATTGCTGGGACAAAATACCTGACATTCATAGTTAAAGAAGGAAAGGACTATTTTAGCTCATAATTTGTACAAATTTCAGTTCATAGTTGGATGGCTCCAAGGCCAGGTGTCATGGCAGAGAACAAACAGTTCATGGTATGGCAGGTAGAAGGGAGCAAAACCTGTCTTCTTTCTGTCCTTTGTATTCCATCTAGGATATCAGTCTATTGATTGCTGCCCCTCATATCCAAGGTGAGGCTTCACTCCAGAAAAATCTGTTCAGCCATACCCAGAATTATGTTAATCCAACTAGGGTGTTAATCCATATATCATACACCCTTAATCTATGGTCACACCCCCTCTGAAAAACCCCAGCTATAAGCCATAACATTTTGGGGAAACATCTAGACATAAGCCATAACAAAGGAAAAAAAAAAGCAAAACACCAAAAGAAAATTAATATGAGAGGAATAAGTTAACACATCAATTATAACTATCTATGTACATGGCTCAACTTGCTAATCAAAAGACACAGAATAGCAAAACATATCAAGAAACAAAATTCCATAGTATGCCTACATACAAAAAACCCCCACATTTAACACAAAGGAAAATTCATAGACTAAAAATCAAAAGATGAAAAACAATAATCCATGCAATAAGAACCTGAAAACAAGCAGGAGTATCTGTCCTATTTTCAGACAAAGTGATTTCAAGCCAAAACTGATCAAAGGAGACAAAGAAGGACCTTACATATTGGTTAATGGAACTAGTCAACAGAAAGAGATAACAATTATAAACCTGTATGCACCAAACCACAGGGCACCCAGCTTCATAAAACAAACTCTAACAGACATAAAAGATCAGATAAACATCAATATAATTGTAGTGAAGAACCTCAATATCCCAGCATCACAAACAAACAGAACAGCTAAACAAAAGCAAAACATGTGGCATCACAAACTAAGACTTGAAGTTTTAGTACAAAGCTACAGAGGTTAAAACAGCTTGGCAGGGGCCAGTGGCATAGTGCCTGCCTGGCAAATGCAAGGTTGTGAGTTCAATTCCCAGTAGAAATAAATAACGTACAATAAAAATAAAAATAAATAAAACAGCATAGTACTGGCACAAAAACAGGCTTGTAGATCAGTGGAACAGAATAGAAGAAGCAGAAATAATTCCAGGCACATTCAGCTGTTTGATCTTTGAGAAAGGGGCCAAAAACATATTCTGGAGAAAAGATAGCCTCTTTAATAAATGGTGCTGGGAAAATTTTATACCTACATACAGAAGATTATAACTGACTTTCTGTGCCCACCTGACTTTCTGTACCCACCCTCCTTCATCAGGTTAGAGACGAGGAAGACTCAGAATTAAACTAGCAAGATTCACGTCCTGCATCTTCCAACAGCAGAGGCGTGATTTTCTACAAATTACCTAATCAGGTGAGGTTTCAGTCTCCCTGTTAGTGAAATGGACCCAGTAAAATCGTGTCAGAGGAGAGGACTCAATGAACCCGAGGCCGTTCCTGACCCTGCACAATCCTGCGCTCTGGAAACATCTCTGAATATTCAGGCTCATGCTTCACCTGGGCTTCCTCTGTATTTTCAAAGCCCGCACATGGGCTTCGCCACATGTGCAAATAGCTATCATTTCTATTTAGAAATAGATAACATGGCTACTGCCTAATACGCATTTTCTTCTTTCATCCAGTCTTTTTGTCTTAAAGATGCAAAACTTAGAAATGGTTGAGACGCCATTTAGATTCTATCTCCTTTACCTTCTCCTCCGTGTTTTCTTTTTTTTATTTTCAAATAATTACAGTTCTGCAGGAAGCTGTAACCAGGGTGGAGGAAGTTCCTGTGTCCCCATCCCCAAGCTTCCTCTGGCAAAGATCTTCCGGTTGGCCAGAAACCATTGGGTAGATTATAGAGTTCACTTGCATTTCACCAGCTTTTTCTTGCTTGTGTCTGTGTCTGTTGTAGCGCATCAATCTATGATGTTTTATCACATAGAATTATGTGACATCAGCACAAGTCCAAGGCTGTTCCATTGCCACCTTATGTTCAGCACAACGCCCTTCTCTTTCTAACCTACAGGCAGCCTCCGTTTCTGAGATGACTTCCCCTCACAAATGTCACATTCGTGGACTCTCACAGCAGGGAAACTTTGGAGACTGGCTTATTTCCCACCCAGCTCAATGCCCATGGTGCCCACTGAGTCCTGTGGGAGCTGTTGAATGCTGTCTCCCCCTTTTGTTGCTGAGGGTCTGGATGCTCTAGTTTGTACTGCTGTTTACCTGCTGAAGGACATCTGGGATGTTTGCAGATTTGAAATATCACAAATGAAGCTGTCAATTGATGTAATGACTATGTTTAAAGAAAAAACAGTCATATGGCTGCTTTGGAAATGCACTTTCTAAATCTCTGTAGTAGGTCCTTTGTTAATACTTGTTACTCAGGGAGTTGTTTCTGACTGGCATACTTAGGGCTTTCTTAAAGGACTTCCCCGGCAAACAACCATTCCATGTCACTTTCTGAGATGCACCAATGATTTTCAGGTTTATATTTGGAAGCCCGAGAGTGGTCTTTTCTTTAGAAGTCACTTTTCTGAAAATTTTAGATACCAGAATTTGTTTTCTGTCAAATTCATTCTCAGGTTAGGCTATGGCATATCTTCATGTTCTACTGGCTCCCAGCCACTCATTACTCTGTGACATCATGATCCTTGTCAATTTGTTGCCTTGTTTGTTGACTGCCCCTGGAAAACTGCAGAACATCTGGTCTTTGCCTCTGCTGTTCCTAGCTACAGAGTGAGGGCCAGACACAGAATGGGTGCGTAATAACTGTGTGTAAATGAGTGAATGAATGAAGCATTCCTTCAATACAGAAAAGCAACTTGAAAAACTCTCCCCAAAAGGCCCAGTTTTAGGCAAATACAGGTATAAAGCCCACCGAAGAAGTGGAGTAAAGAGAAACCATTCTCAGGCTTGGATTTAGAAAGCCAGAGTCAGAACTTCAGCTCTGCCTGTTACGGCTCTGAATCCATCGGCAAGTGATTCACTTCTCTACTTCTCGTCGACTTTGCAGCACCTCCCCGCAGTGTTAAGTGTGAGGCTCAAGAGCTCCGTTGGTGTGGGTGCACTAAGTGCCCTCTGTGTAAGCCCAAGGGTCTCCTCACTGCAGTGGTCACCTTCTCCTCTTTCCTCCTCCTTCCCACACCCACTGCCTTCCTCCTCTCCCCTGCCATCAGGATCATCTGCATCCCCAGAAAGGAAAAGCATTCAGGCACCTGGCAAGTCCCGTCCCAGCCACCTTATGACATTCCTTCCAATAGAGGGCAGCACTCCTGCCTGCGGAGTACAGAGTCTCCAGCACCGACACAAACACACAGGACAACCTGTCCTTTCTGTTTCCGGACTTTTGAAGGAATACGCGGCTATCCTAGCCATCCCTCCACTCGGCGATGCCAGGTTTTCTCGGTGAGCACCGTGCCTTGTAGACCAAACCCCTAAGGGAATGTCTGGCTGCCCTGAAAGTCACTTTGTTGATTTTTAGTGGGATTTGCACTGTCCTTCTCTCCTGGTTGAGAGTAACAGCAGAGCAAGTCTGGGTCAGGAATGGTGACATGGACATGCTGCTTTCTTGAATTTTACATGTGGCACTAGTGTTGGGAGGTGGGTGATTGCTTGTCCTCCACTCAGTTATCTGTCTACCACTTAAGTCAACACCTCTATTCCTGGTTTGCTGGCCATCACTGTGTGTGTCCTTGTAGGACTGGAGAGGAGAGATCTTTAGAGAAGCTGTCCCCTGGGCGGGGCACTCAGGGAACTCTGCTTGGTCCCAATCACTCTGGCCAGCGAGGAGCTCCACTGCGGCTATGAGGGCAGCTGGTCTTGGGTCTACTTCCTGGGAGAACTGCTGCATGAGGCAGCCCCCCATCTCTGGACAGGTGGGGAGAGATGTGTGAGGTAGCCCAGGTCTTCCTGTTAGTGAGAACCAGCCGGGTGGTCACACCCAGCAGGGCCTTCAGGCTCCATTATAGGGAGGCAGTGGCAGGTCATCCTGGCTAGCTCTTCTCCTTAATAAGACTTTACTAACCTTGATTCTATCCCAGGCTCTTTGGTTAAGGAAAGCACAGAGATAGCATAACAAGGCTGTTTATGGACTGTGTTTGAATATCATTCATTCACTCAGATATCATTCATTCATGTAGAGAAGGAGGCAGGGATCAAAAAATGGAAGAGGGCCAGCACCCCTCCATTGCGCAGTTGTGGTCTTGGTGGCAGCAGATGTGAACCATTAGTGACCTACCAAGAAGTAAGTGCTATGACTGAGCAGAGGGCATTGGGCAGCGGGAACCAGGAGAAGTGGTGTTTATCACCATCTGTGGGACCCTTCTAAGGAGGCGACCCTGGAACCTTGTGTATATGGAGTGGGACACCTCGGGAGGTGAATTTCCTCCTTGTCTCGCACCCAGAGCAACTGTGCTCCTGTTTACAGGAGCACTGGGGGAGATAGACAAGGTCACCTGCTTTTTGTTTGTTTGTTTTGGTGCTGGGAATTGAACTCAGGACCTTACGCTTGGCAGGTGGGCGCTGTGCTGCTGAACTATATCCCTGGCTCCAAGGTCATTTGTGATTGTCATTATCCCCTCATCTCACCAGCCCTTTCTGGCATGAGTTGTGACTGAATTTGACAGTGTGTTGGTGACTGCTGTGGAGCTGTGGCACACATGAGTTGGGAGTTGGGACTCAGAGCCAGTGTTCTCTGAAGAGATGCAGCCCTTCCTGTTCCCTTACCTGGCTGAGCAGGGAGACCATACAGCCGTGTCACCTCCTTTGATCATGCTCATTTTCTCAGACAAGGTGCATCTCCTGGTGTTCTGCACACATGCTTTTGATTCACAGTGGTGAGTGTTGACACAGAGAGTGGACAGAGCAAGGTTTAGGTGAGGAGGGTCTCTGAAGTGGGGACATTGAGTGAACAGAGCTGACTCCCAGCAGTGACCAAAGCCATGTACCCTCTGAGCTACAGTCACACAGGACAAACTCAACCCCATAGTCCCCAGCTAGGAGCATCTTGGACTCCTGTTGGCTTGGCCTTGGAACTGTGTCACCAGCCAGGACACAGAAGTGTTAGCTTGTTCTGTCCACAGCCCTGCAGAGCTAGGACCCTTCCCCTGTGGACATTCTAAATTTAACCCCAAGGAGCTGCTTTCCCATTTTGCTGGAGAAAAGCTCCCCTCACCAGAATGGTTAGGACATTGAGTGGGAGAACCCACATCTGGGAACATATAAACTTTATTGTCCTTGGATGACAGCACAGTTTCCTTGCCTATTGTTTTTCACCTTTTGACTTGGGTGTGAGTCTCTGGGCTCATGGTTGTGTTGGCCAGCACAGATGATTTTGCTGTGGCCTGGGGTCTACCCCTGGGGATGTTATCCTAACATCAGCTCTTTAAGTATAGAATGTACCAGAAAGCAAGAGTCTGGGTCTTTCCGAGTGATCCAGGAAAAATGTAGGAATGTATCTCTCTGGCCCAGACCCAGGATCCAGGAGCTCTGAAACACCCATTGCTTCCCGGAGAGGCTCTGGGAGTTAGGGTCCTGCTGACACTGGGGTCGAGTCTGTCTTGAGAAGACACCAGCCCTGGGGGCTTCTCTGGACAAGAAAAACTTTCAGGACCATTCCCAGCCCAGAGCAAGGTCTTTGATGGACCCAACTCTAGGGCCCTCCTGACATTTGCATCGTGAGTAGTTTGGGGAGTTTTTGAGTGAATACCCCTGTAAAATTCAACTTCCTAATGGACATTTAGCTCACTTTTGACAAACATTTCCTATGTTGTCTAGCAGTACAAGCTCATCTTAGTAAGAACTTCTAAAATGTAGGCCAAGGAGCTCTGACCTTGGCTTCTGAAAGGCAGGGTTGCTGGGTGGTCTGGTTTTCTGCTTTTTCACTGTGTGACATTGGGCAGGACCCTTTCCCCAGTTTTTGGTTCCTCATCTGGAAAGTGGCAGTAATATGACTGCACTCACAACTCGGAGACAGTAACAAGTTCACATTCTATTCTTTCGAACTCTTCTTAGGGAGGGAGGCTGCATTCTGTAGAAAGGAAACGTGGCTGGGGTGAATGGAATGTTTGGTTGGATTTGATTGACTCTCTGCTCCGTGGAAATCCCTTTTCTCCCAAAGACCCCTCAAGGTTGCAGAGGGGCTAAGCAGGTAGAGAGAACCTCTTGCTGTCTTGGACTCTCCTTCCCCCCCTCACTGTTGTTTGATCTCTTTAATCTCATCTTGTTTTCCTGCAAATGAGGATGACAGTGTCCAGCAACAAGGTAACAGGACCTTGGGGACTAATTCAGCAGAGGGTTGCTGAATGCCCATGAGCAGTTGATATCTAATCTGTCATTATCTCAGTCTTGGGATCTGTAGGATGGACCCAGAGGTACTCATTAGCCCTCCTTAAGAGATGACTTGGTGAGAATGCAGAAAAGCAGACTTTAATAACTTCAGTGCTGTTTTCCTTATCCAGGTGTTTCCTCACCAAAACTTAAGAGTTTAGGAAATTTTCCATGCTCTTCCACACAGTATGAAACATTAGTGCTGGAATGAACTTTCTCATTTACCAATGATTTGTACAGTAGAAAGAAATTAGACTGAGTTTAAAACAAATTAGGCTCTGGGTAAGGAGGAATGGAAACCTCTTGCTATAATTTTACAGGACACTGTAGATAGCACCCAGAAGTTATAGAGAAGAAAAGAGCTCAAGAACATTTTACAAGCTGGTAAAACATTGAGGGGTGATAGATTCTTTGGAATTTATCTGGAATTTATCTGATGTCACTTTCCCAGCTCAGGGAGCTGGATTGTCTTCAGGTCTGTGGCTCCTTTATGGAATTACTCCCCAGTAGCCAGAGATTTTTGGTTTGCATGAAGAAGTAGCCCTTTCTGGGCCAAAGAAGCTTCTCTTTTAAGCTGAAATGGGAGGGAAATTGATGGCTCTTATGACTGAGGCCTTCTCCTCTGCAGTTTAAGCCTCTGCCTCCACAGTTACCATCACTGTCACCCTCCCCAGCTGTGCATCCTCCACAGGGCCAGTGTCACCCTCTGTGTACCAGCTCGAGGCCTGGAATGTGGCCCCTTCAACAGAAGCCTGAGCAGCAGTCTGTGTGTCTGGGGCCATACTGAGCCTCTGGCTCTGCTGTGATGGAACACGTCATATCATCTTTTCTGAACTGAGTTATTGCAAAATGGCCTTTGTTTTAATCTGGACACTTGGGGGATGTGGCAGTGGCCCAGGGAGGAGGGGCACTGACTGTGTGCCAGGTACTGTGTGTAAACCTGTCCATGTGCACAGTCATATTAGCTCTCAAAACAGCTGATTGGGACATTGCAATCTCAAGCACAGGTCCAGAACCTACATATGTGGGGTGCAATGGACTAAACATGCCCATCCTTATGAGATAGTCCTGTGTTTAAAATCCTGAGTCCCAAAGTGGTGGTGCGAGGAGGTGGGGGCCAGGAAGGTGATGCAAGCCCCATGAATGGGATCAGTGCCCTCATTAAAGAGGCTTGTCTTTAATGTGTCCTACATGAGAGGACACAGCAATAGGTTGCATCTGTGAGCCAGAGTTCAGGCCCTCACCAGCACAGGAGCTGTTGGTGCTTTGGTCTTAGAGTTTCCAGCCTCTAGAACTGTAAGAATGAATCTCTGTTATTTGTGAGCTACCTGGTCAATGGTATTTTGTTGTAGCAGCCGAAAGGACCTGAGACGTACAACATGTTTTTTTGTTCTTCTCTCAGGGTTGGCAACTGAGCAGAAAGAAATGTTGTCTTGAGCCAGGAAGAGTGATGACTCCAATGTGGCAGTAGCAGGGACCCATGAAAACCCATATGATAGGTACAGTCCCCCCAAGAGGTCACCCAGAGCAAACCAAGTGCCACCTGGTGGTCTTCTAAGCAAACCACTCTCTCTCTCTCTCTCTCTCTCTCTCTCTCTCTCTCTCTCTCTCTCTCTCCCTCAAGCCTAATGCCCCAACCCTGCAGTGCCTCATCTCTTAGGACAGGGTGACCTCCAGCAATCAGCTGCTCTGGAAGCCTCCAAAGGTCCCATTGGTAGATGTCAGTGTGAGTAGAGTCCACATGCTGCCCAGCCAGCCTGGGAACAGGTGTTGCTACCTAGCTGGTCAGTATCTGGGTGACTCATTGGCCTCTAGAGCCTAAGCGATGACTCAGCCTGTTGCCTGCACAAGCCCTGCTGGAGCGTCAGCTGCTGCAGGGATGGCTGACACTGGTTCCCGATCCAGCGCAGAGCAGGAGCGTGCCTGAGGTGAGCCTGGCCCCTGCCCACTTTCCTGGCCTGAGGAAGGAGATTCCTGTTTCCAGAAGCCTTGTGTCATGCTGAGCTCAGACAGGAGGCTGTGTATTCACTCAGTCTCTGCACAGACTTTTATTCCAAAACAGAACTCCTGGAGTGGCCGCTGCTAGCAGTCCTCAGGAAATGGTGCCACTTTCTGACCCAGTGTTAACTCTGGGGTGAAGGTGGCCTCTCCCTGCCACTTGCTCCTGCAGGCAGAGTTAGGCAGATGACAATGTCACACCTTCCAGAGTGCTGAAATTTGGACACATTCCAAGGAACATGAAAGAACAAGAAACAACCAGTACATCATGGCCTGTCACTGGGGTCCCAGCCCTGATTATCTCATTAAATTATCAATGGGCACATTTCAGCCAGAGCTCAGCAGCCACCTACTGGGTCTTACAGTTCCTCTTTCCAGCACTATACAAATATGACCATGGTTGCATTTCAAACTCTGTGTTTTCTACTTTTCAGTCAGCACAGTAGTTGTGTGATTGTTGTGTGTACACACGCATCACATCACATCACATGTCCCAAAGTACAGGAGCATGCAGCTGGGGAATACCAGAGAATTAGAATTCTGCAGCCTGATGGAACAGAACAGGATTGGATTCTCACTCCAGCTCTGCAATTTACTAGTTTGCAATCATTAGCAAGTTACCTTACATAGGGAAAATAGAGGCCTGGAAATGTTAACTAAGGACAGTAACACCTCCATTTCCAAAATTGTGAACTTTCCTCACAATGTTGGTTGAGAGGTCCAGCACTGGTTCTCCCCCAATAACTTGGACAGTGTTTTCTGGTCACAAAGCTTAGTGTTTCTCTCTCCATGTGTTCCTGGTGTGCTCCTTTTTGTGTGTTAGGAAGATAAAACATTGTTTTCTACTCTGGGATTGCTGAGATGTGAGTTGTATAGGAAGTGGGCCTCCCATGGCTTGAGTTTCAGATCATAGAGGAAATCTTTGCTGGGCTGCTATTTCCCAGGGTAAATACTCTCTTGGGGTGCGAGTGGCAGGTAATTTCAGAAAGGTTTTTTGCTGATCTTTATGACTATTTCTTCCAATTTCTGAAGCATCCAAAGAAAGCAGAGGTATCTGCCAGACTGTCCCAGAGAGACATCAGGCATGTGAATTCTCCACCACATGATAGGGCATAAGAATTGTCACATTTCTCTTCTTACTTTAAATTAAATTTGATATGCCATTATAGCTATCCTGTCAGGGCAGTGGGAAATCAGTCTCAGTCCCTCTTGGAAATGCCTCTCCTCCCGGATCCAGTACACATCCATCTGGATCACTCACTCAAGACCCCTGTCCACAGGGTGACCACCATGTGCTATGCCACTTCTTGGCCAGGTTTTGTCATAGTGTGATTCCCCCCAAGGCCCTGCCACTTCCCAGAGGGTCACCTGGGAGGGGAGGGAGAACTTCTACTCAGGGAGCCTAGCTCTCTGTCCCCTTCCAGTCCCAGAGGAGGCCCTGGGTCCTTGGCAGGCTCCCTTCTTTGACACTTCTGTCTCTTTTGCTGTCTTTTGCAGAAGATAAGCAGGAATCAGATCCCAGGAACACAAGGATGGCCTCTCTCCCCTGAGGGTGGGGATCAGATAGGTTATCTATGTTTAGAATCATCTAATTCTGTTCCTGGGAGGGCTGATGAGATAGCACTGTAGAATTCCTTTGCGGAACTGAATGAAGGGAACGTGGAGGAGACTTGAAGATTCATGTGTAAACCCTACACTATTCAGGTGCTTATAAAATACCTGCTGCTCTGCTCTCTCCTACTTTTACCTTTGTAAGTAGAAGGCAGAGCTGCTTTGTGGAGCCCTAGAATGAAGAGAAGCTGTGACCTGAAAGTCCCACAGCCATCTCCATTGCTTTGGAAACGTGGAAGGGGCTTGTTCTGTGTCTGGGTGGGGATCTAGTCTTCTTATCACAGCAATCCTGCAAGGTAGGTGGGAAGCCCTTAATCCCCTTTCAGATAAAGCAGCTGAAATCCAGTTCACAAGAGATTTGCCCACTTACAAAGCTACTTCATGAGGGAGCAGCAAGACATGGCATCTGGGTCTCCTAGCTATTTTCTTCAATAATCCACAGCTTGCTGGGTGTTTAGATTAGACTATGGGTCACCAGAGATGCACGATGCTTGCCTTTTGCCAGAAAGAAGGGTGGATTAACAAGGAGCACCCTGCAAACTTACTGGTAGATTTTTTTGTCAGCATCTTGTTTTCATTCTATTCTTTGCTATTATCAGGAAGAAAAGCTAGAAACACAGCACATTTCTTTTCTTTTATTTTATTTTTATTTAAAGAGAAAAAAAACAGAAAAAGGATAGAAATATTACAGAATTTCAAGAAAGGAAGATAAACAGTAAGAAATCACAAGTTGATAAATTACATATTGTTCTTTTAGAAATGGTTTTTCAAGTTACAAAATTAAAGCACACAAAGTGGACACTCAAGCAGTGAGAGTGCAAACAGATCTGTTTAACAATCCAATAAGAACCTAGAAACATGATTATCAATCCCACACACCTAAACATACATACAGCTATATCTTTTATAGCCCTTCCTATTTCCTCTTTTTAACAATAGCAATTATACATTTAAAAAATTTTATTTAAAGAGAAGAAAAAAAAGCACAACAGAAAAAAGGGTAGCAACAATACAGAATTCTAAAAGAAAAAAAAAAAGGAAAATGAGAAAAAAAAACCCACTAAGAAATCACTAGTTTATAAATTACATATTGTCATCTTGGATGTAGTTGTTCAAGTTACAAAGTTAAAGGGTACATAGTAGACATTCAAAAAGTCAGACTACAAACAGTTCTGCTCAAAGATCCAACAAAGATTCAGCAATATGGTCATCTATTTTACATACTCAAACATATATGCAGTTATATCCCTTAGAGCACTTTCTTTTCCTCTCTTTTTTACAGTAGCAATTACACATTTTGGTTTTATTACACTTGTAGTTCTTATTTACTTTTTACACTAGAGACACAATATGATATTTATAAATATGATTCTTATTTATTTCACTAATGAGGATAGTCTCAAGTTGTCTCCATTTGCCTATGAAGGCCTCAAGATCGTCCTTTTTTATAGCTGAGTAATATTCCATTGTATAAAAATGCCACATCTTTTTCATCCACTCTGTAGTAGCTGGGCATCTTGGTTGTTTCCAGGATTTAGCTATCACAAATTGTGCTGCTATGAACATGGGTGCACATATATCACTGTAATATGAACTTTTCAGTTCTCCTGGGAAAATACCCAGGAGGGGAATAGCTGGATTGAATGGGGCTTCCAATCCTAGTCTTCTGAGAATTCTCCATATGGATTTCCATAGTGGTTGCACAGCACATTTCTTATGAGGGAAAATGCTCAGGACTTGAACTAACACTGGGTGGATCACAAAGTTGAGGTTGTAGCAAGTTTAGGATGTTTTGCTGATGCTGTGTGCCTTCGACAGGACTAAGTGAGTGGAACAATTTTATAAAATTAGTAATTCAATTCTCAAAGAAAAATTGCCTGGTTATGTATTTATGACTACTGAGAAAGACTCACTATGGAACTATTTGGAGATGGATACTGGGGAAAGAACTCCCAGCCTACTAGATGTCTGGTACGAGTTCTCTAAAATCGAAGAATGAATTTTAGGAATAACAGAGATTATTTACTGAGAGAAAGAAAGCTTCTGTCCAAGAGACGGACAGAAGGAGTCCCAAGTGGGTTGCCAAAGACTTCCTTTTCTAGGGACTTTCAGGGAAGAAGTAGCAGGCAAACACCGCAAATGTTTGAGGGTTGTGTGTGCCTGGGGGCCACATTCCTGTGGCCAGAACAAGGGGAGGAGATGAGGGGCTTACGAAGAAGGTTGAGTTTTCAGCAGCAGCCTTGGGAATCAGGTGTATCTGCTGGCTTTGGGCACTCCTAGTGTGCTCCAGGCCCAGCAGCACCCTTGGTCCGGAGGGTACTGTTAGAATGCAGAGTAGCCTCAGATCCCAGCACTCTTCAGGCCCCGCCAGGCCTGAGTCACTTAGGATTTAGAAAAACCCTGTCTTAAAATGAGAAAAAAGAAATGGGGTGTAGCTTAGTGTGAAGTTCCTGGGTTCAATCCCCAGTAATGGTGCAAAATAAATCAACAATAAAATAAGCAGAGACAAACCCATCCCAGGCTGAATCACAATGTCTGCTTGAACAGGACTCCAGGGGGATGCAGGAGATTTGATTTTAAAATTATGTTTTAATTAGCCTGTGTTCGCAGTACTCGATGACCACATTCCTGATGGAGAGTGGGCGAGTGACCATCACACGTCTCCATTCCCCTGCCCTCCCTCAGATTGGATCGTGTCCTCCTTCCTGCACTGCTGCAGGCTGGGAGGAAGCAGGAAGGTCTGGAGCTGCTTGGGCAGGAGCTGCCGTGGTTAGGGGACACGTGCTCTAGGTGTGAGCAAGTGAGGCGTGGAGTCTTCACCCAATAAATGGCCTGCTGGGGCTGAATCCGGGTGCTCAGCCTAGATGCTGTGGTCAGAGGTGTGGACATCCTGGATCTGTGTTTTGAAGCCAGATTACATTGCCATGGTTCTGTACCCAATCCTCTGAAATTCTTTCTGTTTCTGCTTCCGGTTTCCTGAGGCCACACAAACAGCCGCAGCTCCTGCAGGAGTCCAGCTGCTGGGAAAGACATTTTGGAAGTTCCTTGTGGCTGCAGCACTTTGAGCTCACTTTGACCTGCTTGTCTCTGTCCTGGGCAGCCAGCTCCAGAAATGAAGCCCTGCTCCCTGTCAGGCTAAGCTGGCTCTATGAGACAGGAGGGGGACAATTCCAGGGTCTTTCCCCAGCCCTGCCAGGCTGTGGGACACATGGAGATGGAGGAGTTGGGGCTTCTCCCAGAGTGGGCAGGGAGGTAGGCTGATGTAGATCTATGCCTGTGGGCTGAGAGGCTGGAGACACATAGAGAACTCTTTCAGCTGAAAGACTTCTAAGGTCCTCAACTCTGGAAGGTTACGTGATATCCTGGAAAGGGCATGAATTTATTGTCATTTAGATTCTGTCCCTTCCCATCACTACTCTGTGACTGTGGCAAGTTAGTGAGCCTCTCTGAGCCCTGTGCTCCCCTCTACATGAGACTCCAATTTCTGGAAGGCACAAGACCTTCCCTGGATGGCTGACGAAGGCTGGTTCCCTCACCTGCTCCTTATCTGGAGTTGCTCCCCTCTTCTGTTGGGTTCTGTTTTTGTTTGTAGTCCAGGCTAGCCTCAGACTCAGAGAAAATCTCCTCCCTCAGCCTCCTGCATGCTGGGATTTCAGGCATGTGCCACTGTGGCCAGCTCCTGCTGGGTTCTTTTAAACGAACTTACTTTAGTAGTTCTTTGGTCTTTGAGATCAGTCAGAAGGGAGACAAGTCTTGAGTCCTGTGAATCTGAAGACTAGATTTGAAAATAAAAGTAACTACAGTACTTGCTGACACCAAACTGTTTCCTAGAATAAGTCTTTTGGGAACGTGCTTGAAGGAACAGATTAGAGCATAACTAGCATATTACTTATTTTGTAGCAAGTGAATTTCCTTGGGACATAAATATAATCAAAAGCAGTCTGTTGTAGCATCTGCTGCCTAAACACCGCCCACGGTATTTTTGTTTTCCCTCAGAGCTGCTAAATAAATCCAAACTCTGTGAGGTCAAAAGCTGGCTTCTCATCGGCACATTGATTTGAAAGACATCCTTCTGCAATGGGTTCTGCAACTCCTGGTATTTCCTTTGCCCCAAGGACACTCAGAGGTCACAGGTGCTGTGGGAAATCTTCCACGAAGCTCTTCTCTCATATGGACCTGGACACCTGGGAACCTCCTGGAATGGTCACACTCGCCTTTCTTCAGGGCCACAAAAACATCTATTTTGGTTTCCTAGCCCTAAAAGCACACAACTCACCTCCTACTTCATCCTGCGGATCTGGGTGACCTGAGGTCTCTGAGAGGAAGCAGCTTGCAACACAACTGCAAAGAGGATTCCAAGTCCACTCAGTCTCCACTGGCCCATATCCGTGGGCCAATAAAGCTGTTTGCTTTCTCAACACAGCTTGGTGGCTGATTTATTTCTCTCCCTGTGTCAAAGGTGCTGTTGCTCAGAGCCGTTCAGGTGTCAGGGTGAGAATGAGCATTTGTAGACCTCTCGCTGGTGCTATCCTTGTTTATAAACGTCGCACATTGCAGTTTATAGCTTGGCACCGGCAAAGCCTCATATTAATAAACCATGGTTCATCTGCACATGACATGTGGGTGGCTCCTGGGGACAGCAGCGAGGTGCCGCATGCGGCCGGCTCACGTGGAACCTGTCCTTAGTGAGCCAGGACCTGGTTGGGTTCCAGCCTTCTGTGGAGCACCCTTTAACTGTGTGGCTGTCCTGGTACCCTGCATTTTTTGTCTTCTCCTGTCCAGGCTTGGGGTAAGGAGACCAGACATATCTGTGTGTGATGGTGTGTGGTGGGGAGGGCCAGGTGGAGGTGAGAATGTGATTCCTTCCAAATGCACAGACCTCTACCCTGTGGACTCCATCAGCTTCTGGGCACAGAGTGATATTAATAATGCAGTTTTCTCTTTTCCTTCCCAGCTACCAGAACCCAACTCGAGCCTTGTGGGAATCCTGGGGTTTCTCACGTGTCCTCAGCAGCAGGTCTAGTGTCATCTTGGACTCCAGTAAGACATCGTCCCTTTTCTTCCTTCCCCAGCTCTGTCGGGCCAGAACCTGGGCCCTGGAGCTGGTACCGGAGTCCACTGTGGGTGTTGTTTCTTCCTGAACACCAGGTGGACAGGCCTTGATTTCCACTATCCCTCTGTCCTGGATCGCTCTCACCAGCTGAATTGTGCCCCTGGAATATATATGTGAAATCCTGCACCCCAGTACATGGGAATGTCTCTGTATTTGGAGAGAGGACCTTAAAGGTGGTAGTTGGAGTAAAATGACTTCATCAGGCTGGGCCCTAATCCAAGACGTCTGGAATTCTTATGAGGAGAGGAAATCAGAACACTGATGTGAGTAGAGGTGTCACAGAATCCAAGAGATCAGAGAGATTAGTGGGGGAAAAGGAGGATTTATTTATAGGATTTTAGATGCACATCAACCCAGCCAAACTTGTACCCAAAGTGCTGGGTTGTTAGAACAAAGGAAAAGTTTTAGTTTTATACATTTGGCTGAGGGGCTTGGTCTTTAGAAACCAGGGGTAGAGGTGAGGGTACAGAAGCAAGACAAAGCAATTAGTAACTTAGCCTTGAAAGAAGACAGAGCGTTGTGAAACCTGCTAGAACAAGATGACATAAACTCTGTTTACAAGACATAGTTGCAAATCTTATCTGTACCAGACAAGAAGTTATAACTACAGGGGAGGGGGATGAATTTGAAGGGAGTTGTTTTTTGAAGCCTGCTTCATAGAGAGAGACTGTATGAAGACACAGGGAGAAGACACCCAGCTAACCAGGAACAGGGGGCTCAGAAGAAACCAATGCCCTCATCTCAGGCTCTAGCCTCCGGAACTGCAGGAAAACACATTTGCCTTGTTTTGTCCACAGCCTGGTCTTTGGTTATGGGAGCCTGAGCTGAGTGACACGGTCTCCTCCCAAGAAATGTCTAGGCTATCATGGTGACCAAGACAGGCACAGTGGTGTCAAGTTGGGGATGAGGGTTGGTGGCTCCTGTCGGTGTCTTGCACTGCTGGAGGAGCCCAACCTTCCCAGAAGTCCACGGGTGTTTAAGACTCCAATCTGGCATCCAGTGATCACTCCAAGCCACCTCCCTCCTCCCATGGGCGTTGTGTGCCAATCACACTGTCCTTCATGCCCAGGATATGGCGTGGGTAGTGACTGTTCTGGGATCACCCAGGGAGCCTGTACTCACAGTGACCCTATTTGACAGCCATGGGGGAGAGCTATTCGGTATGATAAAAAAAAAATTATGGTGAATGTTTACATTTTAGAAATAAATTATAGTAAAGACTTCCTCATGACCCACCCTTCAAAATCCTCTCCCTTACTTCAAACACACTTATCCCCTCATCCTTGCTATTTCTGAAGCAGTTCTGGAAATTTACTTTCGTGAGGGTCTTTAGTTGTGCTGTTCTGAATGCCTCAATGTCCTGAATCAATTAGAAAATTTCCCTTTCATAGTCATTTTGACTTTGTAGGAAGAGCCAGAAACCACACAGTGCCGGATCCTGTGAGTCAGAGAGGTGAGGACACGCCACCATGTTTTTATGACTTGCCTTTCCATTTCATGACTCTCAGCAGGAGCATTCACTATATTTTTGATCACAGCTCGTAAAGACACTCAGGAAAGAGAAATCACAGAACTGCTTCAGAAAGTGGCAAGAACCATGGGATAAGTGTGTTTGAAGCAAGGAGGAGGATTTTGAGGGGGGCAGTTATGGCAGTATGTCTTTTACTATAATAATTTTAAAAATTTGAAACATTCACTGTATTTTGATCATGTCTCATGTACTACTGCTGGAGATGAACCGGAGGAGATGAGGCATCATGACTGTCCCTTCATCCCTTGGTCTTCTAGAAGCACCTCCATGAGCCGAGCCCTATGGGAACCAGAGGTCACTGGGCAGGTTAGAACCTGTTGCAGATGGTAGAGCAGGAAAGGACAAGGAACTAATCTGAGGACAGACAGGACCAGGGAACTGCAGCTCCTTCTGAAGCTCACTAGCTTCCTGTGGCTGCTGCAAATCACCACCAACATGGTGACTTAAACTACAGGATTGCCTTTCCTTGGTAGTGTGCCACAAGTCCCAAGCCCAGGTGTCAGGTGGTAAGGGACTGCCGAGAATCTTGGCAAGAATCCTCTGCTTCTCCAGGCTCTGCTGCCTCCTCCTCTTCACCAACCTCTTCTCTTCTCTGTGTGTTTCTCAGTGTGACACTTGGCACTGGACTCAGGACCATTGGATGATCCGGGATGATTTCTTCTCCAGGTGCTGAATCAATACCCTCTCTAAAGACCCTGTTGTCAGCTGATGGGGGCTGAGATCTGGCAGGTTATTTGGGAGCCATTGTTCTACCCATGATGACCCTTTCAGTTTTGCTCAAGCCCTTCCTTCACACAGGAGCATCCTCAACCCTTCCGCTCCTACCGAAGTCCTCAGGTCTCCATCCCAGGGTCACCTTCAGTCCTCACTTTTCTTGAACCACACCTGCAAACGGGCACATGACCACCCCAGGCCCTGCAGATGTCTGCTGCTGTGCCCAGCATTTGTCACCTGGATGGTGCAGTGCACCATGTGTCCCTTAAGGGCAGGGGCCTGTGCTTCCATGTGCTGGCGAGGACTCGGGGCCTTTCTGTCTGGGCCCAGCTCTCTCTCCTGTTTTGGACTGAAGCACTTTCCTTGCCCTCTGAGCTCCTGGTTCTGCTTTCATTTGACTTGTGCTCTCTGAAAAGCACATCTGTGCTCACAGCCCTTCAGGTACAGAATGGGTTGCACCTTGGAAGTGCTGGGAGGGTACTCACTTTCAGCAAAGAACCACTGCACTTTGTCCTAAGAAGTAGTTTTAATTAATTTTAGTAGTAAAGATTGAACCCGGGGCCTTTAACTGACCCATATCCCCAGTCCTTTTTAATTTAACTTAATTTTCTGAGACAGGTTCTTGGTAAGTTGCTAAGTTGCCAAGGCTCAACTCAAACTTGCAGTCCTCCTCCTGCCTCAGCCTCCTAGAGTGCTGGGACTACAGGGATACACAACCATGCCTGGATCAAAGAAGCATTTTAAAAACCTCCTGAAGTTAAGACAGTACCTTAGTTACCAGGGAAACTCAGGGAATGGGGATCTCTGTTCTTTTAATTTTGTGGCGATTGAAAACCTTTTTATGCTTCAAACTTCCATGCTTTTTACCTGCACTATGTGCATCTCCTCTGGTATAGTGTGTACTCTCTGCTGCATCGCGCAGGGCTGGAGGAGCAGAATGGAGCTGAGTAATCTTGTACCTGATATTAATCAAGCCTCTCATCAGATTGTGTTTGGGTTTTCTTTTCTTTTTTTTTTTTTAACCAAAATTGGAGCACCGGAAATGGCTATTAGGGCGTGAGGCCTGTGCTAACTCCTCATGTTGCCCGCTTCCTCTGTAGGGCTGCAGTGATCCCTGCAGCCATCAATCACATCTCTACAGGCAGCAGAGATGTGGAACACAGCTGTGCGGAGTGCTGGGCCACTCTTCCACCCCTCCACTTGGGCATTGGTAGTGTTTGGGGTGAGTGTGCATGTGTGTGGGTACATGTGGGGCCTCAGAGTTATCCTCAGAGACCGAATGACCAAAGGAATGGGTTAGACACTGGTAAACCTGGGCTCTTATTCCTCCTAATTTTTTGGTACTGGGAACTGAATCTTTGCATTGAGCTGCATCCTCAGCCCTTTAAATTTATTTCAGTTTTGAGACCTGGTCTCATCAAGTCTCTCAACAGCTCACAATAGACTTAAACATTCCATCTTCCTGCCTCAGCCTCCCAGAGAACAAGGGCTGTAAGCGTGTGTCGCTGCTCACCCCATTTCTTACTTGCCAGCACTTCGAACTTTGGCGAGCACATTCAGTTGTCTGTTTTCTCATCTAAAGCCAGAGCTGTTCTTACCTCACCCTGCCTCAAGAACTCATGTCAGGAGGCTACGGCATGATCTGAAAATTGTGCCAAAGCACAGTGCCACACACAGGCTTCCTGGCATCGCTGCGATGACACTGAGTCACAGGAGGTTGTGGGAGTGGGGTGCTCTGAGGGTGCTCACGAAGGACCAGTCCTGGAAACCAGTCTTGCTGCAGCTGTTCTTCCCCGCACTGAGTGGATGGCAGGAACATGGGGAGCCATCTGCGACTTTCATGCCCCTTCTCCACCCAGCCTGGGATGCCAGTCTGACCCTCCCTGGCACACAGCATCTGTCAGGATCTGAGAAGATGCAAACTGGGCTCCTTTACCCAACATAAAATCTTTCATGTCTCCCTTATGTCAAAAAGGGTTTCAGATGCCAGGGAGACACGACATATAATTCTTCTTTGAGTCCTGCGGAAGATAAGCGCCCGAGAGGAGACGGGAATTGTTGGCCTCTTAGTCCAGTGCCAGCCAGTTTATCCTTCAGCGCCATAGATCACATCCAGCCGAGTAATCAGGAGGAGGAGGGGAGGCTACAATAACACGAGATAGGCCTGCTCCGACGCCACCACCAATCCCCTTGACGCATGTGCCCGGCGGAAAGTGCTCAGGTTACAGAGCAGCCCCCGGCTGCCGGTCCTCTGCATTCCTAGGCTGGCCAGGGCCTCTGGATCTGTGTGCTCCTTGGCTAGGTGTCATGTCACCAAGAGGGCTGGAGGAGAAGGTGGATGGAGGGTGGGATTCCTCCCCCAGCCTTGGCAGTGGCCTGGAGCCGGAGCTGGTGCGGAATAATATTTAGGCAGGGAGCTCCTTGAACCGTGGGAGCCTTGGCACTGTCTGGTAGGTCTCCTCCTGCAGGCCTGGGAGCTGCAGGTGATAAATAATCTCTGTAGCTGTGGTGGTGTCCAGTGTCTACTCAGTGAGACCACCACGTGTGGGCTGCAGTCACATCGGCAGAGGCTGAGGAACTGGTGACAATTTCCATGGACCCCAGGCCTTTCTGCTTGGCCAGTGCTGCTCCTGGGCACCATGGTTGGAAAGGTGAGGCTCCTCTTCCAAGCAGCCCTGTGGCATTTAGGGGTGCTCTGAAATGTCAGGGCATAGTGCAGTGAGATGGTAGGGACACAAAAGCCCAGTTGGGTGCATAAATCAGCTCCCAGGCAGTCATGCCCTTGTCTTGGCTGTTGTTTGCTTTCTTGATAAATCACCCTCATGACCAAATGGACTTGGCACAGATTAAAGGTCTCCTGGCCACACGGTCTACTTACATCCTGTCTCATCACAAAACAGACAGTCTGCATATCTAGTGACATGCATGGTTTGTGTCCCCTGCTGTGTGTAACCTTGGGATGGTAAGACAAGACCCAGGCAGCAATGGAGAGCCATGCTGAGCACCACTTGCAAAAGCCTGAATGTAGAGCTTGCAACTCTCTGATGCCCCAGGTCCCTTAGTTGTTGAGCTACCTGCACACCTCTGGGAGGTCACCTTGCCTTTCCAGCCTCAGCTCTTGCTCCCTCTTGATCATGCACCTTCTCCCTCCTTGAGCCAGAATTCTCAGATTCCCCAACATCCTATTTAGTAGTAGGAAGTAAGGAAGTGGCAGTCAGTTGGCAGCGGATCTGCAGGGATCTAGAAGCTTGGATGTGTGGGAGCTGTGCCCTAAGGTAGTTTAGTCCCTGCCTGATACTTCAGGGTCTGACGTTGGCAGCAAGCGTTGCCTTGTGATGTGGCTCTGTGTCTGATGGGACCTGGTGGCTGACTTGTTTCGGTCTTCCTTGTTCACTAACCTCCAATTTTACTCAGGCAGCAGTGTGGCCACTTTACCAGGCTCCCTTGCACTTCAGGTGGCCCTGGGATGTGAGCCATGGTCTATGGGGTGACACCTTCAGGCAAGCACTCATCTTCCTGGGTTAAAGGGACAGTCTCACTTGGCCCATTCCTTCATAGTCACCTTCCTTGTGTCCCAGGTGTCTGGATATGCAGCAATCAATAAAAATCACCAGTGAGGAGTGCAGCAGACAGGGTCGAAAGCAGTTCAGTGCTCTCACCCAGCTTGCCCTGTCCACTCTGCAGTCTTATTTGAGAAAAATGCCCCCTATCAGTGATGTCTCTGGGGTCTATTTCCTATCACTCATACCTGAACATGACCCTAGTCCCAACCCTGTCCTCTGTCTTCTCCAGCTTCTAGTACCACACACCATACTGAAGTCTCCTCCATCACTTACATGGATTTCTCTCCACCACTTCAGTGAACACCCCGAGAACAGACACCTGTCATGCTTAGCCTTGATCAGCACACTTTTGTTAAATGATGGGCTTATATTTAAAAGAAACTTGTAGTGAATTCTTTGAGCTCTGATCCAGAGAACACATCAGTCTTCCACTGGTGATCAGCAAACCTGATTGCCTCCTGAGTTTCTGCCCACTCGTGGAAAGACCTAGGTTGCAGAAGAGAGATGTCAGATAGCAGAGGGGTGCAGAGGAGAAAACCTGTTTGATGTGGAAAGAAAGGGAGAGGTCTCTCTGGGTGACTACAAAGAAGCTCCCCTTCTGTGAGGGGGCTGTTGGCTTGCCAGGTCATTAGTTTTGCCTTTCGCCTGGCATGGGTCAGAGGACTTGAGGACAGACCCTCACAGGCAGATTCTGAGCCCCTGCACATATGATGCCAACTGGGTACCATTCCCTCTTCAAGGCCTCTGCAGCAGAAGATAAGGCAGGAGGTTGGAGTTTTCTCTGAGGTGCTGTGGTGACAAGAGGATGCTTGTCATTAAGAGGAACAGGCAGCTGGGTTGGGCTTTCTTCCAGTCCTCTGTGGGGCAGGGAGTCACCCGGAGAGCTGTCAGGATGAAAATGATCCAATAACGCATTGCGGAAACCAAACCTAAGGGAGAACAGAGCAAGGACAGGACACGATGGGTCTGAGCTTTGGGAGCTCTAAACTTGGGTGAAAAAAGAGAAATGAACAGAACATTTAGGGCAGGGAACTGCAATTGTATGGATACAGGTCACTGTACGTTTGTCAAAACCAACAGAATGGACCCTAATTTGAACTGTGGGCCTAGGCAATTGCATTGTGTCAGTATCTGGTCACCATCTAGACCCAGGCGGCTCATTTGCGTGAGACAGTGGAGAAGCCAGGGAGGGAAGGTTCTATAGGTGTTCTTTACTTTCTGAAAGCCTAAAACTTCTCTAAGTAAAATAATGTCCATTACTTTAAAAAATACTACAAAAAACTGAGACAAGAAAATAAGGATGTAGAGAACCAAAAGTTCAGTGTCTTGGAAACCAAAGGGGAAGAAAAGAGGTAGAGGGAGAAGGAAGTCTGGGTTTACCAGCTGGAAGCTACATCAGGGATCAGAAACTCCTGTATCCAACCATTTATTGTGTATGGCTTTGGCCACTCCACTGATGGCTCCAGTGACATCTGGCATTATTGTCCTCATCTGTGTGATTAAACATGAGACACTGGTGTGCTTGCTCCACACTTGGTAAACATGTAACTAGTGATGCTGGAGAAATTGGAATGGAACTTTCAATAATACTGAATTGGAAGTTACCTATTTCAATTCCTCATAATCCACACCATCCTTGTTATTTCCAGATGGATTTTAAAATATGCATAATGGTCTTTCTAGTGGATGTGATACGCTCATTTTTAAACAAAGTGTGAATGAACTCTGGGGTCCAAGCCCCATCAGGCAGCAGTTGCTAGTTCCAGTTATAGAGGGAATGCTGGATCATGGTCACCTACGTGACCCCATGTCCTCCAGTTACCCCAGGCTCCTGCCTCCTCTCTGGGCAGTAGCTGAGGCCCCTGGAACTTGAGGATGAGACCCTCAGGGTAGGATTTCCTCCCCTGGGGATGGACAATGGTCACAGAGCAGGCAGGGTCTGGATCCAGGTCCTAGGAAACCCTGGTGTCTGGAAAGAGGCGAGAGCTAACTCTGACTGTGGGTGAGTAGACCAGGACTCCAGGAACCCAAAGAGGCCAGGAGGAAGCTGGGTGGGTGGGTTGAGTTCCCAAGGTGGAGCTGTGGGCCCAGGTGGCTTCCCCAGGACTCAGGAACCCCATCCCAACCACAGGCCACAGCCAGGGTCTCTGACTTTGTGATTAAACTGAATTTCCTTATACTGGTGCCAGTGATTCTGATTCTCCATATATGGAGGGTTATATAGGTTTTATTTCAAAATAAAGTTATTAAAGCTTGTGAGTTAGTTAAGAGAAACATGAAGTGAACCACTGCTCCAAAGGTGATGGCAGAGATGGTAGAGTTGGGGCAGGCAGTGTGACACTCTACACTGAAGTTGGAGTCTCAGAGCTGTCACATGCTTTCCTCATGATTTCACGATACTTGAGTGATGCAGTGTGCATTCTGTGACCTGCAAAGCAGCCAGTGGATGCACTAAGTCATCATTTTTATGAAGATGCAACAAGAGTGCTTGAGGAAGAGGTCAGATGTGAGGCATAGAGAGTAGAAGCCAGGCATGAGGCGCACGGGCATTGGCAGCAGGCCTAAAAGGTCTGGAAGCAGAGGAAAGGAAATCCTGACTTTTTTTTTTAAAGAATTGGGATATCTGAGTGTTCATAAATGGAAGAGTAATATGGGGTGTCTTGGGACAATACCTATCAGCAGCACCTCGTGGAGAGGTCACTAGAGGTGAGTTAGGAGACTTTCTCAGAGGCCAGGCTGGCTAGTT
The DNA here is from genome assembly GCA_004027455.1 of Hydrochoerus hydrochaeris. Classification (NCBI taxonomy): domain Eukaryota; kingdom Metazoa; phylum Chordata; class Mammalia; order Rodentia; family Hydrochaeridae; genus Hydrochoerus; species Hydrochoerus hydrochaeris. The sequence goes on from PVLA01003776.1 coordinate 49,326, forward strand.
AGGCAGTTGTGACGTTTAAACTGGATTGTGTTGACTTGGTTGGCTTGGGAACCACCTGCGGAATTAGTAGAGTACACTTTTGGATGTGTCTGTGTGGGTCACAGAGGTGTGACCTTGTGGTCTGTATCTGATCCTTGGTCTCTTTCTCTCTGGCTCTGTTCCCCTGCTCTGCCTCATGACTACCATGAACTGAGCAGCTTCCCTTCACCAGCTGCTTCTGACATAATATTCCTGTCTTGGAGCCAGCAGACCACAGACTGAATCTCTTGATACCATGAGCCACTTTAAACCTCTCCTTCTGTGAGTTGTGGGTGTCAGATATTGTGTCCCAGTGATGGGAAAGCTAAGACAGCAATGATAGAGAGAAGAGAGGCTAGAGTCCCTGTGGGAGACCTCAGTGTCCTCATAGAGCAAGATGAGGAGCAGGTGTGGGCAGGTGTGTGGGTCACTCCAGAGGAGGAGGTTGTTGGGAAGAGAAGCCCTGAACAGCGTTTTCAAGATTTGATGTGCTGATGCATCTCTTGGGCACAGGTTCAGAATGCAGACTGCTGAGCTATTCCCTTTCTTCAGAATATCCAGTGGCAGGGCTGGGAGCTGCCTTTCTAGTAATGAGGACCAGAATGCTCTGAAGATTGGAAGAAACAGCGAGGGAACCAAAGACTTACAAAAGACACTGTTGACAGTGTCATTGGTCTGGGAGACCACGGATGCATGAGCTCATGTATTCTGTCCAGCTTTCACTTTTCTGCAGGGATCTGTGAGATCAGTGTGTCCAGCACACCGGAAACACAGGTTAAGGTGGTGGAGTTCTGCTCCTGGGAGTGCAAGCCTGGAGCAATTCTGGGTACATGGCTGCTATGGCATGTGGCACACTGACCTGGAGGAACAGAAATTCCTGGACTGTGGAATCCCAAGGCCAGGGCTATGGCTTCAGACTGGGCATTCAGTGCCCTCTGCCAGATATGCATAGACAGAGCCTTGAATACTCAAGGAGAAGCACCGAGCTCTGGTGTGGGTGGTTTCTTCAGTGCCAGCTGGAAGTGTGACTCCATGAATGTGTAGAGGCATGGGAATTACTCCTGTCACTGAGCCAGACCTCACTCTGCTCCCTGCCTTAGGGCAACATTGGCTTTCTCTGCTTTGAGCTGGCAGACAATACTCCTGCTGCTGGTGTTAGCAATTATCCAAATAAAATTATAACCTAAAACACAGTTAGTGTTTTTCCCCATTTTTTGGTGCTGGGGATTGAACCCAGTGCCTCCTGCCTACTAAACACACACTATACTACTGAGTTGCACCCAGCCTTTGTGCACAAGGAACCTTGTTTTCTGAGGTCCCTGTGTCACTATCCCAGGGATGGGGTCTTGAGCTCTAGGCAAGGCAGGCTGTGCAGGTACATTGCATCTTGAGGCCTGTGGAGTGACTGCATGCTATTGGATGTCATGCAAGGAAAGCCCAGTCTTCCCTCTGGAAAGCCATGCAGGTCTGAAGTGTAACTGCCAGGTGGCTGCTAACGTGTGCTTGTGTGGAATGGGATAACGATGCATCGTGCCCCACCTGGACGCCCATCACACACACCAGTGCCACAGCGCTCTCCTGGTTCCCTCTATCCTGTGTGAGCCTTCATGCGTTTCCTGTCACCCCTTCAATCACATGTGGACTGCTTCTTACCATCCCGTCTTTACAGCATCAGATGACCAGCAGCTGCTGAGCGTCAGACGAGAATCTGGGAGGGTTCTCCTGGTTCCGCTGCTTTCACAGGGGAGGCAGCATTGCCAGACCTAGTGGGCTGAAGGCAGCATGAGGACATGGAGCATGGGGCAGTCAGCTCTGGAGAGTGGATTCTGCTTTAGGAGGAAGAGAAGGAGGGGGTGCAGGAGAAGAAGGAGTAGGAAGAAGAGGAGAAAGAGGAGGAGGAGGAAGAAGAGGAGGAGGAGGAGGAGGAGGAGGAGGAGGAGGAGGAGGAGGAGGAATCACCCTAGGCCAGTGCACAGGGTCCCAATAGAACAGGATTTCTGCATCAGAAGGTGCTCCAAGGTACAAAGCTCACGTCTTGCTCCGTTCCCTTTGGACTTCAGTCTTTTGGGTGGAGACAAAACTGTTCAACAGAGCCTCCTGTGGACCACAACCAGATACAGCATTTTATTAAAGGCCCTGAGAAATCCTGCAGCAAGGAGCCTGTTTTCCTTCCAGTCTGCAAACCTTCATATTATTAGCCCTCTTTTCCTACATTTCCCTAAGTGCTTCCTGGGAGGTCTAATGTCCCATGAACCACAGTACTTGGGGAAGCACTATCCTATTCAGTCTTCCCCTGGAGATTAGTAATAAGCTTAAAATGATAAAAGTTAGAATGGTTTGGTTTTAGAAGCAGCAAGAAAAACGGGTACATTGATCAGCACACGCCCACGGCTCCCACGAACGACTCACATCTCACGGATCTCACGCCATAGTCACTGATTTCCCGGGGGGTCAGCAGCGAGCCCCGCCCAGGAAGTGCTGGCTTCGCACTGCTTCCCATGGTGGGGGCTTTGCCTTCCCCAGCCCAGGTCACCAGCTCACCCTGATGCGAGCAGCTGGCTGACAGGGAAGAGGGAGGCTGAGTGCGACACAGGGGTGACACACGTCTGCTCACACTGCACGAGGAGCCCTGCACGCAGCTGTGCCGGGAAGGCTGCTCCGCGTGGGCCCTGCCAGGAGCGAGGGAGGAACACTGAGCCGGGGGTCCGAGTCCTGCTGGGACCCCGGGCCTGGTGGGAGCGCGGAGAGAGGGGGCGCATGCTGCTGAGCAGCGGCAGGAGAAGCAGGCTGAGTCCATGGAAGCCGCGGCCACGGGAGAGGGACAGTCAGGAGCTGGCCTAGGCCTCCGCGAGCCAGGGAACCTAGGGCCTCCTGGCGGGCGGGTGCCACCCTAGGCTCGGGAAGGGCTGGAAGAATGAGAACGTGAAGGGAGAGAGACACAAACGAAAAAGGAACATTCCAGGAAGGGCAAATCGAGATGGTTACCATGTATGTTTTTGCTCCAGGGAAGATTTCTCCGTTCAGATGACTGACAGCACTAGGGTGGGGCCCAGGGCCTTGCGCACTGAGGCGAGCGCTTTCCTGCCCAGCTGCGATGCTGTCCCCATGGCCAAGGCCATGCTTCTTAGACTGTAGCCCGCGGACCACCAAACCCTGGCGTTTAGCAAAATGTTTGCGTCCTGGATCTCATCTCACAGGACCAGAATTTCTGGGGTGTTTCTGTGAATCTTTATTTTATTTTATTTTATTTTAGAAGCAAAGGCTAATGTTTATTTTAATATAATCTTAAATTTTCAACTTTTGCTTTTCATTTTTATGTTTGAATTCCTGTTTGCAATACATAATGATGATTTTCATCGTGAGGAGTTGGTTCCAGTGCATAAAGCATCTCAATCCTTTTTAAATCCCTTTTCCTCTCCCCTCCTTTTCCGTCCTCTCCCTCTGTCTCTAGTTTCTTCCTCATTTGCAGAATGGGAAAATAATTCCCTCTTTTGTATTATCTAACTTTCTGTTCTTTATTTATACTTTGGGTTTCTTATATGAGATAAATCATGTGATATTTAACCTTCTGTATCTAATTCACTTCACTTAACTGTGATTTCAAAGTGTATCCATTTTCCTACAAATGACTCAAGTTTAGCCTTCATTGCAGCAAAGTAGTATTTCCTTGTGTGTATTTCTTTTTTTTTTTTTTTTCTTTTTTCATCTTTTTGAAACAGGGTTTAACTGTGCAGTTCAGGCTGGCCTTGAACTCACTTCGTAGCCCAGGCTGGCCTTGAACTGACAGGGATCCTCCTGCCTCAGCTTCCCAAGTGCTGAGATTACAGGCATAAGCCATCACATTCAACCATTTTTCATTTTCTTGCGACAGAGTCTCCTTCTGTACTCCGGGCTGGCCTTGGAGTATCAGTGATCCTCCTGCCTCAGTGCTGGGATTACAGGCATGGACCACCAAGCCCAACTCCCCTGTGTTTGCTACATTTTCTTTATCCATCCATTCACCTGTTTATGGACATACAGGTTGCTTTCAAGATGTGGCTATTATGAATTGTGCTGCTGTAAATGCTGCTGCATGAATTGCTGTGACGTGATTTCTGTAATTCTTTTGGGCAGATACTTAGAAGGTGAAGTGCTGCATTGTAAACTCTTGTATACACCCAGTGACCTAGACTTTGAGACTCTGTAGAATAGTTACAGTTGAGTGAGCCAAAAATAGTCCAGGTTCTGGTGTACGACCAGGAAGAAATTGCCCAGCTGACACCTCACAGTATATAGCAAATAGCCACATTTATTGAAGATGGCAGGATGGTAGCAGCAGGAACAGGCAGAAGGGCAAAGTGGGAAAAAATGGGGGGGCTCAATAACTCAGGCTTCCAGTGTTTACAGGGTCAGACACCACTCATCCAATGTTCCTCCTACAGTCTCGTCACTGATGTCAGGAACCTGCTGTCTCTGCCATCACAACTTCCTAAGTGTAAACCTGGATAATCACCCAGGTTTGTTCATGGTTGTGTTGTGTTCACGGTTGAAGGGAGTGGCTCACAGGACCCCCCTGTTTCTAATTGTACTTCCTACTTTTAGTGTTAGGGAAGCATGGGCAGCATTAGGGTGGTGTGGTGTGTGCAGCTGAATAAGGAGAAGGGAGTGATTCACTCAGCTCCTTTGTTTCTAACTGTACTAGAATTGTTACAGGCAGCTGAGTTAGATAGAAGTATTATAGGCAGTGAGACAGGGCTAGGTCTTCTATGGAGCCAGTGCAGAAGCCCAGGTACCTTGGAACTGTGGGGGAGACAGACACTTCCTGCTGTGGGCCAGGCCTAACAAAAAAGATCAAACAAATACACCCATATCCTAAGGACTGATATTCTAAATAGGTCTCTAATCACCCTGAGGAAACCAGGAGTCACTATTCCAACCCCCTAAAGGAAGAGTCATGCTTCATAAGAATGCTCACTTTCTAGTGACTGGCTTCCCCATTTGGCCCCAATTTAATCACTTTTACTTGAACAATTAATCTTATTGGTTAACTATAGTTCTGTCCCACCTTATGCTCATCTGCCTTGTAAGTTCCTAGTTTTCCCCACCTTGGAACTGTCTCACCCCATGATTTTACTCCATAAAGGGCCCTAGAAAAGACAGTCTCTGGCAACCCATTTGGGACCCCTTCTGTCTCTCTCAGACAGAAGCTTTCTTTCTCTCAATAAATATACTCCACTCTTCACCTCCATTGTCCCTAAAATTCTTTGATTTTAGAGAACACAAACTCATACCTGACATATAGTAGGTCGGGAGTTTCATTTTCTTAGATCAGAATGATCTTCAGAGACTCCATCTTCCTCAGAATTACATTCTCTTTAGGAAGACAATAAAAAAATCAGGGACCCTCAGCCTTCCCTATGTCTCTCTTCCTGGAAACTGTGCAGGGGAGACCACGCTGCGAATCCTGGAAACACGCCAGCCTCCTCCCTCTTCAGTGTCCGGTGCTCTGTGCAAGCCTGCCTGGGATGATGTGTAAACCCTCCTATTAGAGCCGCTGTGGTCCCCAGTAACACATGCACACATGTGCATGCACATGTACAAAGGATTCTCAATGTGCAGAAATTCCTATAAGGCCTGGTAGACACAGTGTTAGAAAGGAAACATGGATCGGAAAACTTCCTTGTACTGCTTCACAGAATCGTAGCCTTGGGAAGGGGTTGATGGGTTAACCCATGATTCCACATGGGCAAGTGCTGCTTCTTTCTTAATCGGTTCTATAAAGCGCTGGACAAGCTGTTCACCAGAGGAGCTGGAAATGTTGAAGGCAACTGAGTTAGTTAGAAATACTATAGGCAGTGAGGCAGGGCTAGGCCCTCAAAGGACCAATGCATAAACCTAGATAGCTTGCAGTTGTGGGGGAGACAGACACCTCCTGCTGTGGGCCAGGCCTCAAGACAGAATATCAAATAAATGCATCCAGTTCCTAAGGACTGAGATCCTAAATAGTTCCCTATCACCCTGAGGAAGCAAGGAGTCATCCTCCCAGCCCCCTAGGGAAGAGTCATGGCTCTCTAAGAATACCACTTTCTATGTGACTTGCTTCCCCATTTGTCTCCAATTTAATCATTTTTACCTGAGCCACTAATCTTATTGCCTAACTATAGTTAGTTCCTGTGAGGGTCAAGACGCCCGCCGCGTGTAGGAAGAAGTCAACAGACGCCTTCTCATGCAATAGGCAAGGGGTTTTTATTGTCCAAGCATGCGTGGGGCTCACTGAACACGCAGGAACAGAGAGCCATGAGGTATGCTGGAGCATGGCTTTTAAACTACCAAACAAAGGAAGGCAGGGCTTTGGCAAGTGCGGTTACAGAAGCAGAAGGTATTGGTTAGTTTAAATGGCTTTCTACATTCATTGGAGGGGGCAACTATAGGGTGGTCTAGAGTTGGGCGGCGGAGGGTGCTCCCTAATATGGGCAGCAGATGCCCAGGGAAGGTACATTCCATAAATTCCTTAAGCATGGGAGGGGGCTGTTTCTACCTCGCAACCCAGGTTTTCTAGTCAGCTTTATCCTTGTCTGAATTTAACCTAGGCAGCTTTAACTATAACGGCTCAATTCCCAGAATATTGGGGGGAGATGAGCAGCATGGAGCAGTGTAGACCATGCACTGTTAATAAGAGAAAATTTCTCTTACAGTCCCACCTATGGCCAACTGCCTTGGGAGTTCCCACCTTGAACCCTTCTCACCCCATGATTTTGCTCTGTAAAAGTCCCTGGAAAAGACAGAGTCCTTGGCAACCCTCTGGGGACCCCTTTTGTCTCTCTTCATACAGAAGCTTTCTATCTCTCAATAAATATATTCTACTCTTAACATCCGTTGTTCCTAAAATTCATTCTTCAATTTTAGAGAATACAAACTCGTACTGGACATAGCAAGTTGGGAGTTTCATTCCCCTGTATCAGAAAAAGCAGGGTGCAGGTGGTGAAAGGACTCAGGCTGGGCTTTAGGGGCTGATTTGAGGACAGTGGGAGGGGGGCAGGGAGGGCTGGGTGGCTGCAGAGCCCTGAGGGGAGGACACCGGTTCACAGCCTGCCTGCGGGGCAGCCTCCCGCCAGGCCTCCTCCTCTGTCAACATTTGTCTCCCTGGACATTAAAATAGCAAATCCAAACAGGGCAAACAGAAGAAAAGAAGGCAAGAGGAAGAGGGTGAGGAAATGGAAAGAGATGTTTCCAAATAAAAGGAAGCCAGAAAGTTACAAGGAGAATAAAACCAACAGCATTTCCAGACAGGCCAGGGGAAAAAGGGAAGGAACAAAGTGCTGGCTAAAAATAAAATTTGAAATCTCTGGGAGATAAGGCCCCTGAGATACAATGGCTGGTATTTAAAAGGAAAGATAAATGACTTGCAGCTAATGAGATAAAGGTTAAAAACAGAGAGACCAAGAGGTAAAATACTGAGATAAAAGACTCAAGCTACAAAAGCACAAAGTGTAAAAGTAGACAGGATTAGCAATTCTGTTTGGGAATTCATAACTAAGAGCAGGAGACTGGAAATAGGAAAACTATGGATTGGGAGTTTTAGGGCAATCATGGATTTCCTGGTGATAACTGCAGATTTTCCAGTGGCTTTGGTGAGGGCTGGGGCCTGTGATGCACTCTGCCAGGGGCAATAGTGTAGGACTCCTTTCCTGCCTGGAGGGTCTTTCTTACCTTCCATGCATTGGCATTTGGTGGGGTCCCTGAAGGGATCCTCTGGGGTCAACCTACTCGCACCTTCCAAAAGCACCTGAGCCCTGGAGTCCAGGCTCAGCTGACTCTCGGCTTTATGCCTGGAAGCTGAGCCAGCAGTGAGCCCCAGGCCTCTGCCCATGCATCCCTAGCCCTCGCCCCCTTCTCTCATCACAGTGACAATCAGTTCAGCAACGATCCCCTGGGAGCCATTTCTCAATCTCACTGCCACTCACTGTCCATCTTGGACCGGGATGGGTTTCCCAGCTGTGGAATAGCCATGAATTTGCTTCCCACCTCTCCATGAAGTAAGGCTTGGGGACCCCTGACCAAGAGTGGAGAACTGCCATGACCACTGGAATGGTTGATACATTGTGTCAACTTGAAAAGGTTAGAAGGGAACCAGGATTTGTAAACTTACTTTGTAAACATTGTCATTCTGTGCAAGAGGTGGGTACAGAGGTATTGTGAATGCTACACCCTCCCTAGGGAGTGGTAGCCTGCTCACAATATGAGGGAGGAAAAGAGGCCTGTTCTCCTCACCTTTTACTCTTGCTTTTACTATCTTCTGCTCCTTGAAGTATTGCCCTTGTGCCATGCCACCCTGCTTTGGAGCCAGCTGTTAATGGACTGAAACCTCCATGAACTATGAGCTAAACAAATCTTCCCTTCCTTAATTTTGGGTGTCAGATATTTTGTGTCAGCAATGAGAAAAAGGTAACCAAGACAACTACAAAGCATGCTCCATTTCTTCACTGTTTCCTCAAAAGCCCACACAGCGGCCCCAGGAGCCACATTTTGAAGATTAAGAATGAGAGTTTAGTGATTCACTTCTGCAAAATCTTCCCTGACTTCTGTCTTGGTAGTTTTGTTGGTGGCAGTGTCCCTCAGGGAGAGTACATGTAGCCAGTGGTCTTGGGGTGGGAGTCCAAGAGCAGGTGCTGGCATGTGACAAGGACCTTATGCTGCCTCTTACCATGCTGGGACAGAAACAGTGGAGATGCGGGGTGGGTGATGGAGTTGGACTAGTTCACCTTTATCCCAAACCCTCCTGCAGTGTTGTGGATCCATCCTGAAGGCTGAGCTACCAGCCCAGTCACCTCCTGCCATCACGGTGTCCTTGGAGGTCCCCAAGCTCAGGGGGACACATTTGAATCTTAGCAGCCTCCTACAGCCTGCCAGGCACAGTGGGGTCCACACGCTTCCCCAGGTCACCCACTCATTTAGAAAGTGGGGAAGCTGCTGGTGGAGCCCAGGCCGTCTGACTCTGAGCTGGCTCTGGGGTTACTGTGCTTTCCTTGCTCAGCACACAGGAGGCGCTCAGTGAGCCTCTGTCAAACTCAAGGGAACCATGAGACCCAAGGCCCTGGGGACCCAGCCCTGCTCTCTCCTATGTTCCTTCTCTGACCATCTCAGGCTATTTGTACGCACTGTGCTCATGTCTTAGGGTCCTTCATATGCTGACGAATAAGGTACTGTGAGTTAGAAAAACCCCACACGGGTAACCGCAGGTTGCAATAAAATTTGCTGGGCATCTTCCTCTGAGGACACCGATGCCAGAGTGTTCAAGTTGTTGCAATTTCTGGATTCAGTTTCACAGTCTGGGAGTGGAATGCATGGCTTAAGCAAACCCAATTAAGCCCAAATTACCCGTGGCCAGGCAGCCACTGGCCCACTCCTGGTGTGGGGGAGGATGAGCTCTGAGGGTCAAAGCATCTCAGAGACAGCGCAAAGGGCTCGCTCCTTCCCCTTTCCCTTTGCTGGGAATGTTCATTTAAAACACACTGAATTCCCGAGGAGGAAGTTGCCCTTTTCTTTGTTTATTGTTCTGACTTGTTAGTGTCACAGAGCATGAAATCTTATTTAGAAGGCTCTGTTCTTTTTTAAGAAAGACACCCAGGATTTACATTCTCAGCTTCTATGTTCAGACACCAAACCATGTAGCTCTGCCTCTTTTGGGGGTGTCTCATGGTCCTTAAAACATGTCAGGGATTTTCCTGGGACAGAGTTTCAGGACAAGTGCAGACACTGTTGTGACACATCACAAGGTGATTTATACAGAGGTTGTTGAAAGCAGCCTGCACGTTTTAAGTACAGCGCACTCTTCGTACTTAATCTATGTGCTACAGCCTCATCTCCACATGACATCTGGACAGGGACCAGGTGGGAACCATCACTCCAATTGTCCCTGTCTCTGCGCGGAAACAGGAAGCCCTTTCCCCTCACTTTCCGAACAACAACAGCAATAGTAACAGTATGAAAACCCTGACAGACACCTTCAGACAGCAGGGGATTCTAATGACCATAACTGCTGTAATGGGACTCCTGGAGCTTGCTTGACCAAGCCCGTCACTAGTCCTTCTAAAAGCTGTCATATTCTTTCTCTTCTTTAGGATTCAAAGCACAAAAGGCCCTTTGTGCCTTCAGGAACTTAGCTGCGATTTCAAGTAAAAAGAAAAGTAAGTATTTTAGCTGCTATTCTGTATCAGCCCTATCAGCAGCATAGAAATGAATCTGTAGTATTTTGCCACATGTGATGGATTGTTGCCGGGCTATGTAAACAATGCTGGGTCTGAAATTGAGCCTGGGGACTCCCTTTACAATGGACAATCGAGAAGCAAGGCCATCAGCTCTCACACTTTGCATCCGGTGAGTTAAATAACTCAGCTGAGATCCATTTCCAGCCCAGTCTGAGATAATCTGTGTCTGTAATAATAAATCACGATCAGGAGTGTCGGGTGCCCCAGGCAGAACTGTAAACCTGTAAACACTGTTATGCTGCACAATTCTGATCTCTTGAAGAAGCTTGAGCCAAGTCATTCATAGGTTTAATATCAGCCCTGGTCAGAATTTTGTTCCCAGCTCTTGCCTGGCTGGCTCAGAAACAGCTGGGTTGCTGTTTGGAAACAAACCGAGGTAGCAGCCTGCTTTGTTTGTTGGTTCTTCCATTTTCTCCTCTGATCACCAAGAGAGCAAGGGACAAGCTCTGTTTATTTCAGAGGAAGGAAGCAGGCAAAGATTGCATGGTGATGCCGGGTTGCTGAGCAAAGGATCCCACTGTCACGGGCTGTGGTGTGGAGGTGCTTGTGAGGACTGACCAGGAACAGTGTACCCTTCAGTGCTTCTCCCCTGATTTCCTCACTCGGCTTTGGTGGCATCTGTGCAGGCTATCACAAAATGGACAAAAGTAGAACTTGTGGGTTGTGTAGGATCCAAGCTTACAAAGATGTTCCTTGACTTAGCATCAGAATCCATCAGAAGCTAGAAATATTGTCAGTCACAAATACATTTAATCCACCCGACCTACCAAACACCTCAGTCAGCAATGCAGCCACTTTTGCAAGTGGGTTATTTCCTCTCATAATCAGTGCTGCATGGGTGCTGTGGGCCACTACTCACCATAAGAGAGTAAAGGCCACATATTATGAGCCTGGGGAAAAGATACAAATTCCAGTGCTTAAATATTTTCTACTTGCTGCCATTGATTTTGCACCACCGAAGGGTTGAAAAAGCATAAATCGGGGGCCCTTGGTCCATGAACAAGAACTGTCCATTCATGCAGAGGCCGGCATTTCTATGCTGTATGTACTTAACTCCTCAGCTCACTCTGAAATTCACAACAGAATCTATGGATTCCCTCTTATGGGAAGATTTCAGTATACACAGGAACAAAGGCTAGAACTGGGGAGAGTAATTGGGAGGATGTCCTGAAGAAAGAATTTAGAGTTCTCGGTATGATACACAGCTCCTTTCATGATTAATACTGGAGGGAGAAAGAATTAACAAAATTCCAGGCACTGGGATGCCCAGCGTGACTATGCTATACTAACTAACCCTCACAGTATCTCTGGATGGTATAATCCTTGTTTCAGAGAGAACAAAACCCAGACCAGAAAGGCATGGTATTTATACACCATGGAATACTGCCCAGCCATAAAGAGGGATAAACCTGAGTCATCTGTGGGAAATGGATGCACCTTGAGACCATATTGCTATGTGAAATAAATCAGACCCAGTAGCTTAAATATCACATGGCTCCTCTTATAGGAGAAACCCAAAACATAAATATTTAAAAATCAAAATAAAAGATAGAGGATAGGGAAGAGAGAGAGAGACTTTTAGAAAAGGAAAGGGGATCTGTGGGGAGAAAGGGAGACAGGAGGAAAAGGAGAGTAAATAGGATTAAAATGTGATATATGTGTGTGCCAATCTTCACAGTGAATGTATTCATCACGTATCATGAACCTGTATTGATAGTAAAGATAAAATAAGAAACCTAAAAAAAAAATCACGCCTGCGTAGACTCTGGGTTCAGCCGCAGTGCACACTGATAAGCAAGCTCACTGAGTGAGCTGGCAGTAGTGCAGCCTCCTGTTCTGCCAAAAAGAGACGCCCCCTATCTGATGGGGGTCCCCCTTACTGATCTGGGAACTGTCAAGCTGTGGCTGCCAGCACTTGGGGCGCTCCTTTTCTCAGATGTCAGACACATCTAAAGGCACCCCAGAAGAGCAGTCAGGGCACTGCCCCATCAAGGCATTCTAGTTAGAGAACAGTTATTTTCAGTTTTCTTTGTTGGAAAAGTGAAAAGTGAGTGGAGCCTAAATAAATGATCAGAGCAATTCCTCTAACCTTGAGGTTGTGCGACAACCTATTCCTGTGCATAACCTGTGACTCAATTTATAAAAGTTTTGCACACTGCTTACTGGTTCTTCTATTTGCTTTTTTTTTTCTGTTTTGCTTGCTTACATTTTTCCTTCTTAGATTTATTTTTAATTGAAAAATTAACATTGTACATATTGATTCTGTGCAGCACGGTCTGAAATTCATACACATCGGTTGAGGAATTGCTAACTGGAGCTGAGTAGCAGATGCACCACAGCACAAGCACACACTTTCATGTTTGTGGTGAGGACACTTCAAATGCTCTCTTAGTGACATTCAAGGGAACCATCTGTGGACAGGAACTGCAGGCACCATGCTGTACGCAGAGCCCTGGAATTACTCTTCCTGACTCAGGTTTCATCCTCTTTTCTTTTCACACTCAATTTTGTTCTTTCCTCCACCTCTCTGACTCTGTTCAAAGCAAACCGACCACCAATAGATTAACAACCATTTCCACCAACAACCCTCTTTGGTATTATTTTTTTCTCCTAGATACCATATTTAAATGCTTTGAGCCGGGCATGGTGGCACATGTCTATAATCCCAGCATTCAGGAGATGGAGGCAGGAGGATCACTGTGAATTCCAGACCAGCCTGGGCTACAAAGTTATTTCAAGACCAGCCTGAACTGCATGGTGAGACTCTGTCTAAAAAAAAAAGAGAAAAATCTAGTTAACAAATTTCAATTAGTACTAAAACTTCATTTTTGACTTTTCATTAATCTTAGACAGCCTAGCAGATCTTCTGCTGAGAGTAGGGTGTTATCATGTGTTTCTCCAGATAAAAACAAAGGAACTCAGTGTTTTCAATAGCAACTTTGTATGGTCTTGTTGGGAATAAAGAGACAGAATCCACTTTTCTGTATGAAGGGGTGGAAACTGGCCAACTATACGCATCAAGGCCTTCGATGATTTCTGGGACAGGTGACTTTGAACCTAATTTGAGAACCAAATCACTGATTCCCAGGTGGCTGGGTGGAAATTTGTAAGTACAAACCTTCCTACTTGATCCTCTTTTTTTGGTCAAATTTGATCATAAATTTCAGCTCTTACCCCAGAACTAACTTCTCCTTTTCAGATTCTTATTTGCTCTTGATTTCTAGAGTGTTAGCCCTTATTGGCAAAACAAAAAGAGCTAGGCCACTCTTAGCTTAAATGGATTCACCAAGGTCTTGTGTAACTAGGATTGAAAAAAGAGACGAGAACTCATAACATTAGGGATTACTCACAAATTTAACAACTGGACTACACTTACTTGATACAAACTTTCAAGACTGTCACTTAAAAATAAAAAGGTTTTCCAGATGTGAGTTTTTTTCTTTTGTTTTGTTTCATTTCCAGTTATCCTGGGACTCCGCAAAGCAGATGTCTGAAAGAGGGAGAGATGGTGAGATCAAAGGTTGTGTGAGGCCTTAGGGAGAAGTGCCGTTCCAAAGTGAGCAGGGTTTTACTAGATTGAGGATTAGTAAGGCCACGACCTTCAGCTCCTCCAAACTACTTCCCATTGACTGGTGAGGACACAGTTCAGTGGCTGATGGCCCAGAAATCTTAGAAATCAGAGCTCATACGTTCAATTGCAAAGCTTATTATTTAGTCTTTTTGCAGACAGAAGAAATATTTTCCTATTGGATTAAGCTCAGAAGTGAAGTTTTATGGCTGAAGCATTTCCCAGCCAGGATCTACACATAAACCTACAGTACCCGATCGTATTCCCCAACTGTATCCTTGTCTAAAATCTTCCTAACATTGTGTTTCAAACTATTTCTAAATTTTGGAGAATTCATGAACAGAGCTAAGTGTAGAAGACCATATCATACAGAGCAATTACCTCTACTTTAGCTAAACTGGCCCCTGTCTCCATGTACTGATACATGGACAGAGCTGGCTAAGCCATTTCCTTTTCTCTTTGACTGGCTCTAAGCAGCTGAGGAGCCGATGTGTAATCTTTGAAGCCAAGAGGCAGCCCTGTTTCCTTCAGTCACTGTCTCCCAGTAAATCATTGAGCCCAGTGGGATGGCAGAGCCATGGCTCCAGGGCTGTCAACTGGGTTCCAGCCTCAAGATAAGAGGCTATGACTTCCCAGGGCAGAAAAAGTTTGTATATCACAACTGAAGCACCAGCCCCCGAAGGTTAAATGCTACTTCAGTTGCATTATGCAGATTGGTTTTTCTGCATATTCTTCTCTCTGCATATTGCAGAGGTGCTTTCTGGCCTCCTAGCTAGCTCAGCTCACATTAGTCACGCCATTCTCACTGTCACTTATCCTCAAGCCACTGCTTTGTTCACAAAATAATAAATTCTGGGTTAGGCTCTGGGTTGAGGCCTTTGTTCCATGAACCCTCATCTGGACCAGACTCAGGACCCCATGGCTGCCCTAACTGTAAATATGTCTTAGTATCTGTACTCTTGCCACGGGTTGCACTGGAGGTGGTAGATTGGAATTAATTCACCAGGATTCCGATAACATTTCCATGAGATTACAAATATAAACTTCCTGGACCAAGACGAGGATAGGAAAAGGGCCTCAATAGCTAAGTACAGAACAACCAAGTCACCTGGTATTGATGGTACACCCCAAGCAGTTCAAAATAAATGGTCACATTACATTGCCTTTATGATCCCTCAAGGTTCAGGAAAGGAAGAGTGTGAACCGGCAAAGTTAGTAGCCTTGGAGAAGGAATTGAAGACTCCATATGTACCCCAGAGTATGCTGCGTGCAGCTGGGATGCAGCTAGGTGTCCGCCAGGTGACATTCAAGCATAGTCCAGGTGAAGTCCCTTCTGAATCAAGAGACACAGCCATCTCTATAGCTTGTCCTTCTCTACGGCTGAATCTGGCCTGGGTGAGACCCCCACCCTAAGGCTATGCAGGGGAGGCTGTGTGGTGAGTGAAGAACTTGCACAGGAGCCATCCACAGAGAATGTATTCCATTCCCAGCTCTTCAGGGCGGCCTGACTACCCCCATGCCACACATTGGGAAACTGAGGCCTGAGAAAAGTAATTGGTTTCCCCACAGTCCCTGGAGTTGGAATTGACACAGAAGGCCCTGAGATTTCCTTCTCTGTCATTTGCATCCTCCCTGGACCCTTGCTTTGCCATCCCTCTGGTGTGGGGTTTTACCCAACCTAAGTGTTGCTGGCTGGTGGAGAGGTTCTCAAAGCATAGTGTGATGGGGTTCGTAGGTGGGCTTGTGGAAATGTAGAGCTGGCCCTGCCACAAAGCCTCTGGCTCAGTGGGATCCAGAAAAACCAAGGAATCTGCATTCCTAGGGGCTCCAGGGAGACGTGGCTACACACTGTGAAGCCCTGAGTCAGATCCCAGTTTATTTTCCTTTCTTCCTGTCTTTGGAGCTTCCTGCTGCCTCTTTTTTGCCTCTCCCTTTTCCAGAGGTGGGGGACAGGTAAGTGCCGAGCCTGCAGCCTGGTTTCCACAGATGGGTGAGGTGATAGGGTGATGAAATATTAGGGGAACAGATAACTCCACAGCTTCATGAAGGCCCACTCTGGAGCATGGTCAGATTGCACATACTGGTGGCCCAAGAATTTCCTGCGGTCATCCAGAAGTGACTGACATCACTGGTTCATGACACAGGGGTGACACTGTCTGGATCTGATCTAAGAGAACATGGGCTGTCCTATCATATAAGCACCAAGACCTCTCCCTGGTATTCCCTGAGGACTTTAGCCATCTTCTCCACCGGAGGCAGGAAGGTAAGAGCACAAGGAGACTTTTCTCTTTGCCTAGCAGCTGCTCGACTCCCAGGTGGCTGTGTCAGGCAGCAGTAAGTGGTCCGCTTAGGGCTGGGATTTATTTATGGCCTCTAAACATTTGGAACATTGGAGCTAAGGTCCAGGGATTTGTGATGAGTAGGATCAAGACCTGAACGTGCTCCCCGGAAATGCTTGCCATTTAATATAACAAGACCAGACTTTTACTCCTGAAGTGAGTGTTTGAAATTAGCAACCAAAATGTAAGGCAGTATGTAAGTCTAATGTTAGAATGTGATGCAAGCCCTAAGGTGGCCTCCAGGATGAGACTGAGCAGCATAGAGAAGGACGAATCAGGAGAGTTCCCGGGACACAGGCTTCACTAAGTCTTGGAAGAAGCGGCGCTGTGGCTGGCAGACAGGTGTGAGGTTATCTCTGGTCTTTTCCAAAATGATGGGCCAGAGAGGTGCCACTGTGTATCAGTAAAGACTTGAAATGAGAAATATCAAAACACTTGTCCTTCATTACTGGGTCCCTTGAGTGGAAGAGCAGGTGTATTTATTGGGCTAATTCTCTCTTCATCCATTTACTGAAATTTCCATGTGGCTGTGATTCTGAAGAGTGCTTCTTTCTGATCCCCAGGGGAACACAAGAGGAAGTGAAAATAGCTGCCTGTTTGTTTAAGCCTTGGGAAAAGCAATGCTGGGAACTGAACTTGCAGATTAACTGTGAGTATGAAGGTGAGGTCAGTTTTGCTGCTTTTAGAAAAATGATCAGGGTCTACTTGGCCTCTAGAGCCTACGCTGGCCTTTGGGACAGGCTTTTCCACTGATGATGAATAAGGCTGTGTGAGGGACCAAGGGCCAGTGGCAGGAGTGTGACAGACACCTGTTCTTCATGTTTGTATAACACATGAAGAAGCCTGGTGACATTTTCCCTCAGTGCACAGTACACGGAACCAACAGCACCAAGACCTGGCAGAGAAGATGTGAAGTGTCCAGGGAAGCCCTGCTCTAGGGGTAGGAAGGACTCTGATGCTTGCTGGACTCTCCATATCCCTCTTCCTGTTCTTGAGTCAGTGAGAGACCATGGACTTGGTAGTCAGATCTGGTTTCCAATCCCAGCTCCTCTTTCTAGGTGTGGGGCTGGAAAGAGGTTCTTTCCACTCCATAAGCCCATTCCTCACTCCTAACAGGGGCTGATAACACTTGTGTCACAGGGTTGATGAGCAGATACAGTTACACATGGAGAGCCCCTGACACAAACCTTGGTACCACTGGACACAGTCTATGCATTCATTCAGCAAACATCTGGCATTGTGCTAGATCTGGTACAAAAGAGATGAAGAAGATGTTTTTCCATCTTGGTAGAGCTAACTGTTTAGTCAGGAAGATGCACTGAAAACAAATGTAGGCAGATAAATTATACAAGTGGTGACTTGAAAATATAGTGCATGTTTAAATTAAAAAGTTTATTACAGTAGAAGACACACTGCCATTAATCCCCTTCAAAATACGCCTGAACCTTGCTTTGAACACACGTATCCCATTGTTGCTGCTGCTTTCTGATGCAGTTCTGGAAATCCTCTTTTGTAAGTGTCTTTATAGAATGCGACAAAAAATATGGCGAATGCTGTTGCCAGGCAAGCCTGTGTCTTCTTCCACCTTAGTAACCAGGTCTGGCACCCTGGGACTTCTGAATCTTTCCCAAGGTCAAAATGACCAGGAAGGGTGAGCATTTTGAATCGATTTAAGACAATGAGGCAGCCACAACAGTGCAATGGAAGACACTGGCAATGCGTCTTTACTGTAATAAACTCTTCTAAATTTAAACACACTCTATATTTTTCCATCACACTGTATATAATTGTAACGGATTTAGCCAAATGGCATAAAAGGCACAAAGGCTGAGATGGAAGCTATTTGGAGTTAAATGTGAAGCCCCTCCCCATGGGGTGGGAGGGGAAGGCCTTTCTGAACAGGTGGCTTTAGGCAGAGAACCAAACCATGAGCCAGCCAAGAAGGAATTGGGAAGGAAGCCCTCTAAGCAGGAAGAATTGCATGTATAGCCCCACAGTGATGGACAAGGGTTGAGTGACCCCAATCCTGACCCCACAGGATCCCAGGAGCTGAGCAAGCTCAGTGGTAGAAAGACGTGAACCTCAGGGGTGAATGGGAGCAGAGAGGCCAAAGGCTGGTGGTGCAGGGGTGAGGCCAGCAGGGTGGGTCTCCTGAGTCCTGGGAGAGGCTAATTTTATTCCGAACACAACTTCATCATTCGTTTCTTTCCTGCTTCATCACAATTCTAACCACTGTGTCCCACCAAGAACCTGCTGGCCACTGTCTCATTCTGCAAGGAGCCTAAAAGCGTGTGCTCCAAGGATCAGGAACAAAAGCCATAGCTAGGGTGGCTCCGCAGTTGCCGCTACAGTGCGGAAGCAGGAAGAGGAGGTCTGCTGGGATGCACTGTTGAGGTGGCTGGGAGGAAGGCTTCATCGCTGATTTACTGATCGCCTCTGTCTTGTAGGAAAGGCCCTGGGTATTTTCCTTTTTAACTGCCTTTTTGGAGCAGGGATGCTTTTCACAAAGTCTCACTCTATAGCCCAGGCTGTCCTTGAACTCACAATTCTCCTGCCTCAGCCTCCCAAGTGCTGGGATTACAGGTGCTCATCAGCATGCTGACTCTTGTTTGACTTCTTAAATCTGCACTGCTACCATGTTATGAAGCCATTTTAGTCAGTTTTGCATGTGAGAAAACTCAGATAAGTTGGCTAAGAAAGTGACTAAGAGGTGCAACTACTTTGGAAAATAATTTGGTTTTATTCCAGGTTTAGTTTTTGCATGTCTTTCGGGCCCTAGACTTCCAGGTCTTGGTGTATCCCCAAGAACAATTCATAAGCAGGGTACCAGGGGGGTGTTTAAGAATATTGAAGACAGTATTGTGATTAATAGTAAAGAACTAGAAATAATCCAAATGCCCATCCTGAGGGAAGGGAGGAGCATAGTGTAATCACCCCTGTGGAATATTATGCAGCAATAGAGTGGAGTGGGCTACAGCTGCCCACAATGATATAAATGTCATTCAACATCATGTTAAATAAGAAGTTGAAAAGAAAGATAAAATGGAAACAGAGCTTTGTGAATGGGGAAGTGAAGGGAAAAGATGAACATAAAAAAAAAGAGAAGTCAAAATATATCATGTACAGGTATAAATTCCCTATAATAAATGTGATCATTGTATATACCTAAATTATATCAGTAAACTTAATTAATTAGAATAAGAAGTCATATTTATTAGAATGGTACATTTTCTTAATGAGTCCAGAAACAAGCAAAAAGTAAATGGCAGTATCTGTGAATAGAGTTGCACAGATACATGATCAATCATACCAAAGCAAAGGAGTGTGAGTCACGAACTCTGGATCCTTTTTGCTTCTGTGTGGGGAGGCACAGAAAGGAAAATAGAAGAGAACAACAGGTAAACACAGGTCATGTTCTTGAGTAGCGGGCATTCCTGGCATCAAAACTGAATGAATGAGGAAATAAATAAATGAGTAAATGAATGAGTGAAGTGAAAGTCCATCCTACTTGGACCAGTGGTGACAGGGTACTATGATTATAATGAATAATTCAACTCTGCAATTAAATTTCAGTAAAAGAAAAGAGAAAAGCAACTTCTATGATCTTTATTCTATGCTGGACGCAGAAGGAGTAGACCAAGCTTTTGACCAGGGATAGTGCTGCCTGAGCCATCACTTGGTGTTTTCATTCTGCGTCTACAGCACTAGTGCTTACAGCTTACCGTCACACACCAATATTGTTCACATCTGTTGTTTATTGTAGGAATTGTGATTTTTGAACTTTTCTGACCATGTACCCAATCAAAAAAATTAAGACATCTAGGCCTAGTATCTGTAAACTTACTGCTAAATTTTCCTTATTTTAAGGTAAAGTGAAATGTACATAGAAATTTAATTTTTTTCTCATACTCTTATGGACTTCTGTACTTAACTTTGGAGACAGCAGGTCACCAAACCATATTACACATAATCTTTTTTTGTAGTACTAGAGACTGAACCCAGAGCCTTCACTCTGAGCTACCTCCCCATCTCTTTTTCAGTCTTTCATTTAGAGATAGTCTTGCTAAGTCACAAGTTGCTCAGGTCTCACTTTAATTTGCAATTTTCCTGCCGCAGCCTCCTAGAATACTGGGGTTAGAGTTGTGTACCACCACGCCCAGCTACAGTTTTTGTATTTCAGCCTCCCCCATTCCCTGGCAAGCATTTCTCCACTTGATATCCCCAATACCCTGAGAGGCAGGAGGGGCAGGAGGTGTCTTCACCAGTGCACCCATGGAGAAAGAGAAGCCCAGAGACTGTGGTTATCTGGTTACTCCACCAAGCGTGTGGCATGTCTGTGACAGAGCAGCATGGCTGGCCCTGCTTAGAGCTCCCCACTTTACTTGATAGCATCTGTTTCCACACCAAAGTTATCAGATTCCCAAAGTCACACTGACTGCTGCAAATCCCAGCTCTGCTAGCTGCTCTCACATGAGTTTCTCACCCTTTCTGAATCTGTTTCCCATCTGCAAAATGAGATAACCTGGTCTTCACGATGTGACTGAAAGGAATGAAAATAAGAGTGACTACATGCCTTATTGTTTTTCTTGTTGCTAAGACAAAACACCCAGAACCCACAAGTCAAAGGAGGGAAGGTTTATTTTGGCTCACGGTTTAGAGGTTTCAGTCCATAATCTTTGGCTGGGTAGTATTGTAGGAGGGCATAGCAGTGGAGACACAATCCACAGCAGGGCAGGAAGCAGCGAACAGCCTACTGGACTTTGGTCCCATCCAGGCTACAAGGCTATTGATTGGTGCCACCCACAACTAGGGTGGAGTTCTCATTATCCACACTCAGAACTAGGATAAGCCAATCAGTGGGGTTATTTAGTTTCACACGCCCTTAATCCATCATCACAAACCCTAGATCCAGCCACCTCCGAAAAGCCCCATTTATGAGAGCATGAGGCTTTGGGGAGACTTCTAGAAACAAGCTATAACATTAGATTAAAACCTAATAGAACAGGACAGGCAATAAATGTGTTTTCTCTTCCTACTTCCCTCTGTCTTTATGTAGGCATTGGGGGTTCAGCAGCTTAGAGAAGTCAGGGGGAGGAAGCAATAATTGTCAACAGTACATGAAATATTGTTTTATGTATTTGATTTTAAATGCAGGGAGCATTATGAATGCATTAGCTTTGTCCCTAACTCTGCTATTTAGACAGGAAATTGGCCCTTGGTGGGCAGTGCTGTCACAATCAAAGCAAATAGGCCACAGTGTTTAAAGCCATGGGGTCCACATAGGCCTGTGTCTCTTCTACTCTGGGCATCACATACGCCAGCACGCTGTGTTATTTCATGTGTGCATTCATTGCCAGCTTGGCTCTGGCTCTTGCAGTTATAACATGATGTTTTTCTTCATTTTCTTTGTCTGAAGGTTGAACTGAACCTTTGCATATGAACAACTACATCAGGACAGAGGAGCCTAGCTGAACTGGGCACTAGAGATTTATCACAGTCTCAGGCCAGCCTCATCTCTGAATATGATTCCTCCACACACAGACATAATAGCCCATCTTTACACAGCCGGCTGCCAAGTCCTGCACATGTTTCTCATTTTGTGGCGCTGTTCTCTCATCTGATTCCATTTGCACTTAAGAAGCACACAACATGATTTAAATGAAACAGACACCTTAAAAATTCTGCACAAGTCGAGGTGGCCTCTGAACATGATCCACAACAGTGCACTGTGTCCCCCAGGGTGCCAGGAGGCACAGACAGATCTAAGGATGATGCTCCCTGCATGTGCTCCTGCAGATACAGGTGTAGGACCCAGAGGCAAACAGACTCCACAAGACCTGGGCAGGGTGACTCAGCCTCTGCTTCTTCCACCAGAGCTTTCTTCTCTCCCTGGAGATGGCATTTCTATTTCCTCTCATCCATGGCTGTGAGGCCTCCTGGTGTGGAGACTGAGCACCTATGAAATCAGCACACCTATGTGGCATAATGCATTCCCATGCAGGAGTGCCACCCCACCCCACCCCGCCATCCTTGAATGCAGGCTTCTCTGATTGACCAAGCAGTCAGTTCATTGCAGTGTGGCAGGTGGATTTTAAAGAATGAGATAATGCAACAAAACACACCAATTTCCCTGATAGTCGATCAACATTTTGCTGAAGACACATTGATATTTTAAAGTGACTTCATAGTATTATCATCATTTCTATTAACCAGGGACAGAAACGTTTTCTGAGAGCCATCACTAGTTGATGCCATTTGCACTGGCAGATCCAGAGAGACAGCAAATTGATGACTCCAGAGAATGAGGAGGGGCACTTACAGGATTCAGAATTTCTCTCTGGGCTGATGAAGCTGTTCAGTTAGGTAGTGATGACGGTTGTATAACATTGTGCATGCATGCAGTAAAAACTCCTGAATTGTGTAATTTGGAATGGTTAAAGTGGTATGTTTTTGTTTTGTTTTGTTTTAAAAAGGGTCTTGATATGTAGTCTAAGGTTGGACTAGAATTTGTTATGTAGCTGTTTTTGAGCTCGCAGTGATCCTCCTACCTCCTGAGTGCTGGGATTACAGGGGTGTGTCTCCACGCCCAGTTAAACAGTGAATTTTATATTACATGACTTTTGGTTAATTAGAAATAAAGCGAAAACCAAGCAAACCAAAAAACTTTACAAACTAAGATCACAGAGGCAGAGGACAAATGCCAGCCAGCTCTCTTGGGTGTCAGGGAGCAGTGCCTGAGCACATCCTGGAGACGGCTGAAAGATGCTCCCAGGGTTTAGGGCAGGGGAAGGGGAGAGGACAGCTTGAATTCAGCATCATGGAGAAGCAGGCAGAGTCTCCAGACAGGCCTGGGGAAACATGTGGGCTCAGCATTCACACAAGTGCATTCTGGAAGATGACTTTCCATGGCTCCTGCCCTGTGTCCCTGACCATATAGCTGCTTGGCTGACTTTGAGTGAAGCCCTGGACCTGGAGGGTAAGGTACTCAAAGTGCACTGCTGAGAGAGAAGCCAAGCCAAGTCCACATACTCCCAGTCCTGTGGCTCTTGTTTGTGCGACAGCCCTGAGGCTCCCTCACATAGCTTGTGCTGGAAGCCAGGCTTGGGGTGCCAGCTGCCTTGGTCTCCTGGATTGACCCACCATGTGGACCTCATATGTATTTCTCCTTGGAATGTGGCCCAGGGTCATGGCAGAGCTCAGTTCAGGAGGAAACCAGCTTATTCCTGAAGCAAACTGAGTCATGTATTTTTTGGTTTGGGAAACTAGAAAATTGGCCTGAGGAACTCATATAGACTTTTTAAAAATAAATCAGATCTCTGATGAAATGTTAATTAAGCTCGAATTTGAAACTATCACTTAAAAGTTTTTTATTTTGTTCATAGAACAAGACTGACATGGTCTTCTCTGGCATAAAGTCTTTTGTCTGGAAAAATACCAGTAACAAACACTATGGCTTTTTGTATCGGAAAATCTGAGTCACCTCGGGGTCCACAGGAGCTCCTTGATGAAAATGTGAAATTAATTTTGTACTAAATAAAACGTGAAAATGGTTTTAATTACAATGGGGGAAGGGATGAGAAATGAAGACTAATTCCTCTGTATCATAGTCTTGTTTTATTATTCTGAATTTTAAAAAATCATCACTTGTAGATACCACTCCACTTTATAAAGTCAGTGAGATTGTGACCATCAGGGGTCACAGTGACAATGTGAATCTGTCCCCTGATGAAGAGTCCATGACTGCTTTGGAGTCTGGGAGGGGAGAGAAGAAAGAAACCCACATTCACAGAGCGTCCACTGTGTGCCAAGGTCCGGGTTGGGAGGTTTCACATCTGTTCTTCGTTTAGTGCCTGTAACTGAGATAAACACTGCTACCTCCAGGTATTTCCCAGGGCAGGTAGAGGCTCAAAGCCTTCCTGTGAGATGCCCAAAGAGACACAACGTGTAACTGGCAGAGTGGGGAGTCAAGCCTAGGTCTTTCTCTTCTGTGCTAAGGCCCATTTTTCTTTGCAACCATAGAACCTATGGTAACACTGAGGAAACCCAGACAGTGCCCTCAGCACCCAGGATGGAGGCCTGTCCCTGGATCGCCTCTCTGCAGACTGGATTTGAGATCATTGTTGTGCTCCAGTCCTTGTGATGGATGAGGAGCTGTGGCCTTGGGGACAAAGTGAACAGAACGACTTTGCAGCTTTCAGTCTTGGTGTCTTCATCTTAAAATGGTTCTATTCACACTTGACTTTTAGGGCTATTGTATGGGTTTAAACAGGGCCAAGGCTCTAACAGTGAACCTGGATTAAAAGAGGGGATCAAAATATATTCTGATTTGGCAAGAGATAGATGTTATGGCTTGTGTCTAGATGTATCCCCAAAGTCTCATGTGGTCATGGGAGAGCTTTTCAGAGATGACTGGATCTAGAGTGTGTGGTGCTGGGAACAAGGGTACGTGATTTATACTAAATCAGGTCAATGATTGGTTTGGCATAGTGTGGGCTGAAGATGGGTAGCCTGCATAAATATAAGGGACTGAAAGAAGGCTGATGTGCTCTCGCCTTGCTGTAGACTGCATCTCCTCTGTGATGCCCCTCTGTCATGCCTCTCTACCTTGAAGCCGAGAGACTGTGGACTGAAACCTTTATAAATTGTGAGCTAAGATAAACTTTTCCTTTAAATTTGGGTGTTAGGTATTTTGTCTCAGTAATAAGTAAATAAAACAGTGGATGAGGGATCTTGTTCACCGGGAAAGATGGAGACAGGGCAGAAAGAAGTGGAAGTTTCCTTCCACCATATGTGCCTATACTGCTCATGTGTGTGTGTGTGTATATTTACACATGCACAGACATACATTTATGTGTGTGTACACACATGAACTCATGCATTTGTATTACAAACTTGATGCAACATCCATTCTTTTAGAGTCATTTGAGGGCAGCTTTCTGGTAGAATTTCACAATGGCCAGAGAGAGGCCTGATTTGAAATGGCCTCCTTGCCACACGTTAAATAAGGTGACACTCAGTGTCTCTATCTTTACCATGCTGTCATAGAAAAGGACCCAAATGAGTGCAGAGATGGGAGACATTTCCTGCACTCTAACATCTAACTCTGCAATAGATCGTGGGAAACCTTTGTAAGGAGCCAGCTTTTCCAGACCAACATGTAGCCTGTGTTGTTGGAGACAGAACAAGGCACTTCCTGTGGGTATGGCAGTCCCCCTTCCACAGACCTGAGCACTGACAAAACAGAAAAACACAGATCAAGAGAAGGTTGATTGTGTGAGCTGGACAGATCAGGTGGGCAGGGCACAGCCAAATCCATGGCATCGATGTGGAGATTCATCAGGCCCTTGCACTGGGAAGGGAGAAACACTCATCTGCTCTGAGTTTTCCAAGTGTGTTTAGAGCACTTCGTATATGTCACACACTCTCCTGGACACCAGGGCAGGACAGGGGACAGAGAGCTTCTTAAGCAGAATTTCAGGTCATGGATGGGCACTGTGCTAAATATTTCCCATGATCTAATCTCACATGCTCTTTAGGACTACTCTGAGAAATACATATTGTTACTCTTCCACTTTTTCTTGTATGAAAATTGGAAGCTGAGTTTTTTATCTTTTCAGTGTGTCTGCTTGTGAATATTTATAGCACATTGAGGAAAGTTAGATATAAAAGAGACCTGAAAAAATTGTCCTTTTGGAGACCATGCACAGATATAGGAGTATAGCAAAACATTAGAGCACATAAAGGAAATACAGCTTAGCTTGGGGATACAGGAATACCAGTTGCTCATGCATCAGTATCACACTATAGAAAAAGGGTTTCTGACCCCTGCCTGGCTCTGTGTCACTGTGTGTTGGTTGTATAATGTGGCCATTGTTCTGAATAGCAACCTCATTACTCTGCAACTCAGAAAATGCTAGGAAGCCACAGGGGTCATCCAAATCAATTTATTCTGGGCAAAACTACAAGCTTTCACGTTCATTTAAAACAAACCCAAATTGAAAAAGACAACAAGCATTGGTGGGGGTGTACAAAAAAGGAAATCCTTCTGTACTGTGGTAAAACAGAGCTAGGCAATGGTCACCATGGAAAGCAGCATAAAGAATTCTAAAAATGAAAGCAGAACTATTCTGTGACCAGGAGCCCCACTCCTGGGTGTATTTCCAAAAGAAATGAAATCAGTATCTCCAGGACTATCTACATGCCAATGCCTATTGCAATGCTGTTCATAATGGTCAAACCATGGAGTCAGCTCATGTCCATCCATAGGCAAGAGACACAGAAACTACAGTGTGCATGCACGAGGGGGAACTGCTCATTCTTATAAGGAAGGAATGAAGGAGAGGCTTTCATTTTCAATGACGGGAATGCACCTGAAGGAAATAATGGTGAGAGATGAGCCATACAGAAAGAAAACACTACAGGTCTCACTTCAGTGTGCTGTCTGAAAATGTCCACCTCACAGAAGCAGAGAGTAGAACGACAGTTATCAGGGCACAGAGATGAGAGAAATGAGCAGATGTTGAGGAAAGTGTGTAAAGTTTCAGTTAGGCAGGATGAATATATTTGAAGATCTAATGTATAGTAAATAATACCGTAGTACACGTGTGTTTGACATTTACTAAGAGAAAAGATCTTAAATGTTAACATATAATCACAAAGGTAACTATGTAAGGTGGTAGATACATTAATTAACTTGATTGGATATAATTTCAGAATGCACACATATACGTACATACATGTATATCTACATTCTGAAATGTGTATGTGTATGTACACATACACAGTCCCTGACTTAAGAACATTTGAGTTCCAAACTTTTGCATGAACAGATTTCACATTATGAACATTCATAGTTGCAAACAAATCACGAAAGCAGCTCACATGTCTGCTGTACATTGTCACAGTTGTGCTGCTGTGTGCTTACTTCACAGTGTGACAGTTTACAGTTGTACAGTGCAGTCAAGGACATGCTGTATTTGTGTGTGCTTGTTTTTTCATGCTTTACATTGTATAATTGTGTGAAAGATGTATGAATCTCACTTTGTCAGATTTGCAGATGAATCCAATTTGTAGACATTCTCCTGGAATGGAACTTTTTCATAAGTCAGGGAACATATCTATCTATTATCTATCAAATCACATTATCTACCATAGGTATATATAATTTTTATTTGTCCATTATATATCAATAAAGAAAGAAAATAAAAAAGGGCTTGAAAATGATCAATATTATTTGCAAATGGAGCAGAGTATAAATATATTTCATAATATTATATGGTCCATGGTAAATAGATGCAACTTTACCTATTAATTAAACAATAAAACTTAAACAATAATTTGGAAGTGGTAGGAAGGTTTTCAAATAGACAATCTTCTTCAAGAGTACCTAGTGTTCTAGATTCTAGCTTGCTTATCATCATCAGGAAATATCTTGCCACTTCAAGTTTATTGCCCAGCCTTCCTAACACTGGGATATGGTACCCAACACCCATGACCTAAAGGGGGAGAGGTTTTTTTTTTTTTTTTGTACTGAGGATCAAACTCATGACCTTTTGCTTGCCAGGCAATCACTTAAGCCACTGAGCTAAATCCTGGGCCCCAAGAGGGAGAGGTTTAGGTGGCTCATGGTTTCAAGATTCAGTCCAAGGTCAGCTGGCTCCACATCTGGAGTATCATGGCAGAAGGATATGGCAGTTTATGACACCTGGGAAACAGCAGGAAGTGCCAGAGAGGAAAGGGACAGGGACCTTGGCTACATAACACATCCAGGCACATGCAAAAGTATGCTTCACTAGTCCCCAAAGTCAATTAAGCTGATATAGTTAAACTTAATCAATACAACTAGTGAATTAGTTTTCAAACTGTGTTCCCTAAACCCCAAGGATTTTTGGAGGAGTCACCATGGGATCTCTTAGGCAAAAGGGTACAGCTAATCTAGAGTTATTTTCAACTGTAACCCTTTCATAATCCCAATGCTGCTTTAATCAGAGCAACCCTGCCTGTATTAATTTCAAGTATTGGATGTTTCCATTCTGTTTAGGGAGAAGTTGCATTATAAAGAAGAATTCTTATAAATCTGGGCTTTGAGCATGAGTGTCCTTGGAATCCTGTATAGAAAGCCCTCCACTGGCTGAAATTTATGTAAGATCAGTGGCTGGAAGAGTTTCACCTGTGGGGTGTGAGCTAAAATCTAGGGAAGTACATCTCACTTTCCAAAATCATGTCAGCTCTCAGGTCTAAAACAGAACACAGCCATCATGAACACAGAGTACAGCAGAGCAAGAGCAAAGTGCATGGCTTCATCAGTGAGATCAGATGCCCTGCAGACACAGACTCACTGACTGGGGCTCTCTGAGGAGGCAGACAGTGTGGGGCAGGCTGCCAGGAAACTCTGGACATTGAATTGCTTTTGCTAAGCCAGCTCAGCAGTGCAGTAAAGAGCTAAGGAGCCCCAGGAGAGGGCTGGGAAAAGATTGGTCTCTGTTTCTCTATCCCTGATGTGGGCCCTTTTTGATTTGAAGGGGAGTGTAAAGGAAGTTATTGGAGTGAAATCAACTTAGCAAGAAACCTTTTAAGACCAAAGCCTAAGGAAAACTAATAAAACCAGTTGGACTGTTTCCTGCTTATCGTATCGTACATGGTGCATGGAGATCAGCTTGTTTTGCAGCAGGACAGCTCCCAGACAAACAGAAATCCCAATTCTGTAAAAATGATTTTTAAGTCCCCAAAGGAAAGCCTGTCCTTCAAGGGACAATTCCTATATAAAGCTCTAGTTCAAGTGGATAAAAGATTCTTGAATAACTCAAGCACCATGTCACTTAGTATATGGATAGGAGTTGTATTTAACTGGGAGAAGCAGCCATCTAGAGAAGAGCTGAGACCAATCTGTCACCATAGATGGGGCATAGAGTGCATGCTCTACCCTGGGCCTGGAACTGGGCTCAGGAATACCAGGATCCAGATATGTGGTGGACCCTGATTTCTTCACTGGGGACCATTGACTATGGCTGCTCCTCTCTGGAATCTTCTCTGTGTTCTAGGCACAAAGAAGGGGACAGCTGAATGTCTTCCTCTTTCTTTTCTACTCTTCCCCCTGGGTCTTCCTGGAAACTTCAGCCAATGGCTTCTGTTCACACAATTTAACCAGAAGGAGATCATAAGCTATTCCATTTGCCAAGGATACTTAGATGTATGGCTTTATTAGGTGGGTGTGTTGCAGTCTCCAACAAACTGAGGCTCATTTCTAAGGAAGAAAGGGAGCAGGCTCACCATCCAGCTTGCAACTGTGAGACCTACCACAGATCCTTCCTCTTAGCTCAAGGGTGCATCTGTCCACCTCTTGGCCCCCTTTGGGCCACCTCACTGTTCTCTGTCAGATTATCTAGCCATTACCTGTGGATCAAAAATATTTTAAAAACTTGTGTCTTCATTGAACGTTTGTATGCTCTTGTCATTATTCCCTTAAAACACAGTATAACAACAATTTCACAGCAACTACATTGTACAAGGTACTGTAAGTCATCCAGAGGGGGTTTAAAGCACACAGGAGATGAGCACAGATGTGTTCACAATTACACTGTGCTGTAGAAGGGACTGAGAACCTGCAGGCTTTGTTATCTAGAGAGATCCTGGGGCTGATGCTCTGTAGGAGACTGTTCTTGCTTATTGCTGATTTTCCTTTTTAAATGGACTCTGTTCTAATCCTTGGCTTCAAGACCCTCACTGAGATGTCACCACATAAAAGTCAGATGGCAGGAGCATCTATTTCATGGCTAAGGATGGCTGCAAATGCCACTGAGGTTGGGTTGCAGCATTGTGCCTTGGGAATGTTGGCTTCAACTCTTGGCAGATGAAGGAGTCAGACTCAATTCTGGGACACCTGACCGCTGACACACAGTGGTCTCCAGGGCTTTGCTGTCTCATGGTGGAAGGTGCAGCAATACTAAGTTCACAGGGTTAGTTCTAGTGTTACCACAATTCCTGGCTGCTGAGAAATGACACACTTTTAGCCTTTTGCTAGAAATCACTCTTTTAATATATTTTTCTTATAAATGTTCCAGGTAAATGCTCACAGCAGTTATTTAAATCTTCCTATGCCTCCCCTCCAAAACTGATGATATTTGTAGGAAACCAGTCTTGCTAGTCTAGACTTGGAGGTGAAAAGTGATGAAAGACAAAAATATACAGAGTTAGTTCAGAAAGTGGGGCCAAGGGAGCTCTCTCTAGTGGACAGAGAGCTCTGAGCATCTGGGAACTTAGTTTGCATTTAGAAATGAGGATAAGCAATTAGAATAGTGTAAGATTCATCTGCTTCCTATTATCTATCAGTGTATGCCCAAGTAAGCCAGGGGATCTCAGCTGTGTTGACTTTTTCCCTGGACCCTACAACATGTCATCACACCTGTATGCCACCAAAGGAGCACAGCTTGTTGCTTTTCTTGTTTGTGTTCACAGAGGAGGTCAATTAGACCTTAATCCTAATTATCTGGTCTCCTACATATCATCATTCTTGTTTTTATAATAGCAGCAATGGAATATCAGTCACTGCTTTTCATCCCTAGGGTAAGTACATAGGTGTAGTCATTCTATCTGGCCTTTAATGGCTATACTTCTACCTTGTGTTGTAATGTACCTGTACTGGCTCTTTTTGAGTGCCCAGTCCTGCCAGACTACCTATACCAACCAAACTGTCCCTGCTTTGAAGAAGTACCCCTATTGGCCATGAGGGAGCAAAGGGAGACAATGTTTTTGGCTACTTCTGGCTGAAGAGGTTCATAATTATGATTGGAAGTCAGAGATACCCACTAGAGGGTCTGTCTAAAGATCCTTGACAGTTGTTGGCATTTTCAGCTCAGGTAGACACTGATGATGAACAAGTCTTTCTGCCTCCTAGGTGGTTTTCCTCAACTGTCATCTTGGAGAAGGTTCTCCCTGGTGAGGAGAGTTGAGTAAGCGCTTCCATGGCCATCTCATAGGAAGATTCCTCCATGATAGCATGATCTTAGAGGTCATCCACACCACCTGATCATTTCCTACAATGACACAACCAAACCCCCACCTTCATGCTTACAGGGTAATTGGTCGCACCCATTTTTCCGCCTCTGGGGACCACCACAACACTCTGGCCTTTTTCTGTTCCCCATGCTCTTGACCAACTCCACTGGGGTTCCATCCATATAACTGAACAGGACTCAAAAAATTAAGTGTAAATGTTGAAAGCTTATTAAGATTTATTCTCCCTTTATGTTTTTGTAACTGGTGTTTTAAGAAGCAATACTATTCGAAATGGTTTTCTGCAACTGTAAATCATTTAATGCTTGTAATGAGTCCTTTTTCAATGTTAATTTCTGGACTTCAACTACTCTTCCATTACAGAGTACCCAAGTAACTATAAGAGGAGCTAGTTTAAATCTCCTCTGGGACTATGCCTAACCCATGCTGCACAAAACCCCACTCAGTTTCTGAAAGAGAGAGGGTAAATTGATGCAGAGAATTGACAGCAAGCAATACATCATCCATACAATTTGTTATACAAGCTTGAGGGAATTTTCTTCCAACAGGATCCAAAACCTGACCAACAAAATACTGACAAAGGGTGGGACTTCCCTTCATGCTCTGTGGCAAAACAGTCCACCAGTAAGAGTGAATAGGCTTGGTAAAGTCAGCAACAGATACAGAAAAGGCAAAACAAGGTCAGCCCTGTGGGCCTATGGGGATGGCAGAAAGGCGATCTTTAAGATCAATAATTATCATAGGCTAGTCCTGTGAAACGAGTAGGAGAGAGAAATCTGGGCTGAAGAGAGCCCATAGCGTAAATACATGCATTAGTTGCTCTTAAATCCTAAAGCAGTTTCCAATTTCCTAATGTCTTTGGCCCAACAAAAACAGGAATATTCCAAGGCCTAGTGGAAGGCCCAACATGTCTCACCTTCAACTGCTCCTCTGTTAATGCTTGTAAGCAGATGAGCTTCTCCTTTGGTAGGGGCAATTGATCCATTAACTAATGGAAAACATTAGTTTTCCATTTTAATGAGAGTGGTTTTTGGATGGAGAGAAGCCACAATAACCCCAATTAAAAATTTGTGTCATAGCTAAGATTTTATTTTTATTCCTACAACAGACTTCTCTTAATATGGGATTACTCTACTGATTTGCTCCCTGTAAACATCTACACCAGTATCCATCAATTCCTGAAAATACTTTCCCTTAACCTTAACAATATATGTGGTCTGCTGGCCCATGACATCCTAAGTGAAGAACACCTTCCATGGGAGGTACTGCCAGATCCCTGTTGCCCCAGATCTGTTCTAGAGCAGTAGCCCCAGCCCTGATAGCAGGTGAAAGAATTAATCAGGTGATACAATCTCTTAGTTAAAAGACCCGGACAGCATAACCTGAATTTGTCCAAAATAGTATGAATCAATAACTTCAGGGAATGCTTCAACATTCTATAGGTTCAACCTGCATTTTCCTAAGACTAAACCCATAATACCTAATGGAAAGGGGTGCCCAGATTCCTGTGGGGATTTTAACAGGTTTATCTCTGCCAGTCAAGGTCACCTATTCAGCAGCAGATGGTCTAATCCTCTGTTTCCTGGGGTTTTGGTGATAAGGGACTCAACTGTCCTCCGGAGACCACTGAGGATTGGGACTGTAAACCTGTACTAGGAAGTGCCCTCACCGTTTGTCAGGTCTGGGGTCCAGCCTGCTTCCCATTTCCCATCAATGGGGTGTCATCTTTGTGATACTTAGAGTGACATTGATTAGCCCAATGATTTCCATTTTAACACTTAGGTCAGAGGCCCTGTGCTTTCCCTTTCAAGGGAGGGATGGCAGCACTTTCTGGGGTTGGGTACATTGTTTAAGAATATGCTCCAATTTACCACAACTGAAACACAATACTTTTGAAGCAGGCTGACTTCATTTAGCTAAACTTTCAGTCTATGAATTCTGCCCCATTCCACTGACTGCTAACACATTCATTTTCATTTTAGTTCTGATGCACTCACTTTCATTTAAATTTTGAATTTTTCACTTTTGCTCCAATTCTGAGATGTCCTTTACTCAATTTTTTCTCTTCCTTTACTTTTTTCTGAGAGTTCCGCACAGACACTCAAGTTCCTTTTTCTTTTGTCCCTTTTTTTCCTTTTCTTTTGTTAGGAAGCTCCCTGTCACCTACTCAGTACTGCTTCTGCTCAGGTGGACCTCCCTAGTCAGGTTTCTGTTCAAGCTTCATTCATGGGAAATCAGTCCGGATACAGTGTCCTAGATGAGGAGTGAATGAGGTTGAAAGACAGGTAAAGAGACATAGGGTTAGTTTAGAAGGCTGAGCCAGGAGGATCTTGCCTTTAGTGGAAAGAGAGTCCTGAAGATCTGGCTCACCTTGCTTTTATTCACCTAGATACGGGAACAAGCAATTAAAGTAGCACAAGATGCATCTGTCTCCTATTATCTCTCAGTGTATGCCCAGGCAAACAACTGGATGTCAGCTATGTTGACTTTTCCCTAGAACCCGCGATGTGCCAATATGCCTGTCTGGCACCAGAGGAGCACAGCTTGCTATTTTTCTCTTTTGTGTCCGCAGAGGAGGTCAATTAGGCTTTGATTCTCATTATTTGGTCTCCTAAAGATGTTCTTGTCTACTCCTTAGTCATATGTGACCTCAAACCCTATTTTATAAAGAAAGATGGGATTATTTGACTTCAACTGTGTCTTTGGAACTTCAACAATGACTGCATTTCCATCCTTCCTCTGTGTTTCATTCTGATTCCAAGGAACCCAGTCCTCCTTTTGTTCTAAGGCTGCTCTTGGATTCAGACCCCAACCCCCTCACCTCCTCCAGCATCTACTTCCCACCCTGCCCCCTTCCTCTTCAGTCTCAGCTCCTTCCCATTGGTCTGCGAATCAAGGCTGCTCCAATCTACGTGAAGCTTCTGTCTGTTCTGCAAGTCCATAAATCTTCTGTTCTTCCTCTCCTTCCCTCCAAACAAGGTCCCTTTTTCTGATCTCCTGCTGGGTGGCCTCCCACAATGATCTTTTTATTTCTTCTCTCAATCTCTCTTTCTTTCAGGGTTCTCTAGTCACTCTTCAGTCCTTCATATATAGGAATGGCAGTGCGGGGGAGCAGAGAAGAAGGACGTAGGGGTGGGGAGAGAGAAGCAGATGAAGGACTACAGAAACAAGAAAACACTGAGGGGAGGTGTGCCAATTTGAGTAAGAGAATTTCAACTGAACTGGCTTAGTGATTCCACACCCTAGGATATGGAAGACCCTCCCTAAGGTGGCTTGTCACTGGATGGTACAAAGGGAGAAACAAAGAAGGGCGGATCTGCTCCTGTTTCTTTGAAGAAGCTTCAGTCTTTTCCTTCACCTTGGAGGTCATCTTCGGCTTTCAGTGCTGAGTCTTCGGCTTCCAGCATAGGCCCTCAGCCTTCCAGCATAGACTCTTCAGCCTTCTGTTCAAACGCATTGGCCTCCTGATATGAACTCACACAGGATGCTTAAGTGAGCTCTAGACAGATCCACCGTACTTTTCTGTATCTGATTCTGTGGGTGGCCATTGTAAGCCAGTCTTGTAGATTCTTGCATATTTTTTTTTAACTTAAAGCAAAACAGAAAAAAGGATAGAAACAGTATAGAATTTCAAAACAAAATAAACAGTAAGAAATCACTAGTTGATACATTACATATTGTCTTCTTGGATATAGTTGTTCAAGTTCCAAAATTAAAGCATACAAAGTGGACATTCAAACAGTGAGTGAGGCTGTAAACAGTTCTGTTCACTGATCCAATAAAAACTTTGCAACATGGTTATCAATCCTACACACTTAAATATACATGCAGTTATATCCTTTAGAGCACCTGCTTTTCCTCCTTTTGCTTTTTACGTCCATTATCTGTTTAGTTATATCATGTTTCAGCTTGCTCAGTACCTTACTGATCTGCTTTGTTGTTGTTATTTAATTTTTCATTTTTTCTTATTTATTATTTATTTTGAAGGTAGTAAAATACAGCAGAACAAGACAGACAAAGCCAATTGAGGCAGTGCAGTGAAATTGGTACAGAACCTCACAGCAGGTTACTGGGATAACAGCAATAGGTACAATAGTACATCTGGTTTTCTTCACAATAGTTGTTCATTCAATCAGGTAGAGCAATATCAAAGGAAATACCGAAATTATTTTTAAAAAAAGAATATTGAATAGAGCAATACCATTGATCAGAACAGAGCAAAACAGAGATAAAAATATTTGCCTTCAAAGAGATGGCAGAAGAAAAATCCCCCTTATTTGCTATATTGCATATAGTCAAACTCGCAAGAGATGCTCAGATCTCTGGCTCTCACTTGCTAGCGGCAGCAGGGGCAGGGGGGAAGGATGGATGTCTGATTCCTTGCCTGTGCACCAGTAGGCTCACAGCTATCCACCAGAGCAGTGAACTGGCTGCCTGTTTTCCCAGTGCCCCAAATTCCAACATGGTGCAGATCTCAGGAAACACTGATATGGTTCTCGCCCTGTGGTGGCCACGGCTTGGGAGGCCACAGCCACTCACCAGAGCAGCGATCTGGCTGCCTGTTTTCCCAGCCCTTGTATATTTGTATGTCTTTTGTTATAGCTGTTTCTCTAGTAAACATGGATTGATGCAGGAGGTTTGTTCATTGTCTCCTTTTCTATAGAAATGGATTTGGTGTTAAATCAGATGTGACACTTAGTAGACTCCCAGGGGAAAATTATTTCCAGAGAGGGCCCTGGGAAAATGGATAACAAGAGTCTTTGCTGGACCAGCCTGTCTAACAGGTATGTCCTGGCCCCTGCACCCTAAGACCTACAGTGTGAGGGCTGAGGGGACTCTGGGCTGTCTGCTGTTCAGCCACTCTCTGCTTCCCTAAGTCTGAAGGTTCCAGGCAGAGGAGGGAGAGGTAGTATAGCACACTGACACTGTGTGACCTGGGGTCTCCCCTGATTCCCAGCCTTCTAGGCTGAATCACCTGCCTGGGCCCCTTTTTCCTGCAGTACACAGTGTACCTGAGACTCAGCCCTGCAGACCCTTCTGCCTCTACTTCCTCCACGGCCTTTCTACCGCTGGCTCCTCCTCCTTGCACATGTGCAGTCTTTACCCTGGCACCTCCCTATCACAAACCATGGAAATCACAGTGGTTCTCAGCCCCAGTGCAGACACTCCCTCCTCCTCCTCCTCATGAGGAGCCCGAGCCAACTCCCAGCACCCTGCACTGCCTGGCATGAATGTTCTCAAGCACTGCTTCTCCTCACAGTGTTGCCAAGCTTTGTCCACCCCAACGCCACCAGGGACTTTCAGCCAACCTGCGTTGCTTTCCTGATGAACAGGCCTCTCATCCTCATTGCTGTGTCTCCCACCTAGGAACGCTGCATCTTTCCATGTCCCTCTATTCCACTGTCAGATTTTGTGTTGGTCTCCTTTAACTGTTTTCCTCAAAGTTTGTGATCATTATGGCTATGAATGGGATAAACTGAGGGGCTTATGCATGTGCACCCCCAACTATTTTTAAGGGGAATCCTTAAAAATTAGGACAGAGTGCTCAATTTCTGGTCCAGATTTTAGTCTGCCTTAGCAGGGATTCACTGCAGTCCAGCCCATCTGTGTGTGTTAGGGTTGCACTGGGCTTGCTCTGCTTTCTGACTCCTGTGTTACCCAAGACTGGGGAGGTGGCCAGGCAAAACTCCAGACCTCTTAAATTCTGGGCACAGAATGGGCATAGTGTCACCTCTGCTCACAGGCACAGCAAGTCCCATGGCTAAACTTAGCCAGGGGCAGTGTGGTGAGCTGGAACTGAGCTGGAACTGTGTTTCTAAGTCCCTTCCCTGCCTGAGTGTAGAATGTTGACCACAGTATGCACAGGGTTTGGAAACAAGGGGCGCAGTCACATCCATGACTGTTGCAGATCACAGCGTGTGAACTTGCAGGCGACATTGCTGGTAAGGACAGCAGCCAGCCTTCAGCTCTTTCAGCTCTCACCAAATTCCTTTCAGCTGCCAGAACTACAATAGGAACAGGTAGGCAGCAACATAGAAGCCACACTGGCTTCTCTGTACTCCTGCACCTGTTGGGGCTCAGTGGCATGGGATGCCAAGCAGGATGTGGCTCATTATGGGACCCTGCTTGGTCATCACCTGACATCTGGCCTTCCTACATCACCTCTACTGGCCTCAGGCCTTGCACCAGATCTGAGGCTGACATTTAATGGACGACTGACCCTTCCAAGATCACCAAGGTCCAGTCCCTCAAGAAACCGAGTGTGGCCCTTGCAGTGGCCCTGCTTCTCTGCTGGACCCTCATTGATGCGAGTGGGGAACACATGAGCTGCTGCGATGAAGCCAGAGTCAGGGGTGAGGAATAGGGACCAGTGATTCACGGTGTGAACAGGAATCGTTATGAAGACAGGAGCCGGTGCACAGACATTTTCGGAATTTTGCTCGAGTTAAGGCAAACGGGCTCCAGGTCACAGTCAGCCTGCAGAACTTTAAGAGCTCTGACTTCCCGCTGCAGTGCTACCTGTTTAGATGATCTACTGACCTCCCGTGGAGCTGTTGATACTTCATTATAAAGGGATTTTTAAAAAGTAGAGTCTTTTTTCAATCAAAGCATTCTAACAAGTGCTCCTCCAACAAAGCATTGTACAGTGATTAAATTCCCAAGGTCTAAATCCTCACCCACTTACTTCAAGGAATATTTGACAGGGTGATAGGGTAGAATAACTAAACAACCGTGGTCTCCACAGAGTGCTTTTACAGGATTTGATCTTTAGTACAAATAACTCCTTTCATTTGCCTCCCAACACGCAGGATCCCCATTTCTGACTGTCCAAGCTGTGGGCTTAAGTAACACTTTAAATGTGACTGTCTTAAGTCTTTTGTGCCTGTATTTGTTTCTTAAAACAATCTTACTTGCATGGCCCAGAACACTGGTTTCAGGCTGTGAAGAGGTAAGACAGTTGGAAGTTTTCCAGTTTTCCTGATGCTGAACAAAGAAAACCTCTCTCTCACTCGTCATCTAAATTGCTTCCTGTCAGTTTCATCCGTCCTTCTGACTGTTCACGTCTAATTTTTCCTTCAAAAATGGGTATGTATCACTTTCAAGGTCTAAAGTTATTAGTATTTAGAATCTCTGATTTAAAAAGTGAATTTTAATCTTAAATCAAGGGGAGGGAATGGGAACAAGTTTTACAAACTTCTCCATTGAAAATGCTTGTGAGCAATATTTATTATGATAAATGCTTTGTTTTCATAACCTTCTGCGATAACTTTTGGAGGCCAGCAGGCAACAAGGCACACATTATAACACCGCTCTGGGGGCCACTGACATCCAAGCACTGAGAAACACAGTTATCTCACGGTCATGCATGCCTAGGAAGTGTGTCGTTACTTTTGTTTTTTACAGCTTGTAGAATATTTTCATTGTAGGTGAAGCATCAGACACGTTTTTATTCAAAGGAAGAGAAACAAAATAAAGCTTGTGTCTGCTGCATGGTCTGAGAGCACCCTGGTGGCCCCAGGCCTCTGAGTTGGGAATAATTTATCCCTGAGCGTCTTGCAGGCGCCATGACATCCTGCTTTTGTATCTGTGCCAGGGTCTTCTGATATCTGTGGCATGAAAGGCATCCTTATTTGGACACATTGCTCTGTCAATTTGAACAATGTTTGTGTGTGCCCATAGACTGCAGAAAGAAAGTGAAATTAGTGACTATTAATTATTTCACAGGCCACCATGAAAAACTGTGAATGTTATTTCAGTCATGACTCATCCTGAAGTATGTGGATGACACTGTGAGGTTTGAAATGGGGCAGGGACTGGGGCCAGATCTGCTTGTGACAGAGCAAAAGGAATGAGCAGAAGGAATATTCAGGGTGCGTGAGGTGAGGTTGTCACCTGTGCAAAGGCAGAGACCAGCAGTGGGGAAGGGACAGATTGGCACTGCATTTACAAAGACAAATGATGATGGGATGGCTTGAATTTGAGGAATGAGAAACGGAGAACAATGTCTTTATCCAGAGCACCGAGTGGGAAGCAGTGATGTATTCTGATTTTGATCTTTTACCTCAAAGGCAGTGAGATAATTCTAAGTGCAATCCCCTATCCCACTATTCTCAGATCTGCTTTGTTCTTTCTGCAGAAAATTACTAGGGCAGTCTGAGCAGAGCTCTGAAGCTGGACCTGCACACTAAATAGTCAAGAACTCAGCTGGGGATGCAGAAAAGCTGTGGAGCACGATGCAGAACCAGGCCCCCGTTCCATGGGTACCAAGTCCAGGCTGTGCTCACTCTGACCAGTTCCACAAGCTCCATGTCCCCAGCTGCATAAGCAGAGACACTGTCTGCTCCTGGCATGTGTGACTTTGGTGGACCTATTTATAACATCTTTTTGGCAGGATTGATGCTACTGGTGTGACCGGCTGGGCATGTGGTGTTATTTCCCTTACCCACAGCTATACACCTAGACAAGCAGAGCCAGCCTTGCCACAGTACACGGGCATGCCTGCTTCTATTCTTGTCCTTCCAAGTGGTCTTTCCAGATCCAGGAAGAAACCCATAGGTTGTCTGTGAGGGTTTGATGACCTCACAGATGTATACCATGCTGTAAGCTCTGAGGGTTTCTTCCGTGTGGTTGTTATTGTCCAGGATGTGGGCTGTTCTGTTTGATCATAAAACTTAATGCAGAGAAAGCTCTGGAGTTTTCTCTTCTCTAAGACAGGGTCCATTCTCTTTGCCTCCCATGATGTTCCATCATGGTGTGACAGTGGTAGTTTGCCATGGCCTCTGGAGGTGATAATTTGCAGGGGCTTGTGGTCAAAGAATGAAACCACCAGGGCCACCAAGGTAGCCCCCTGGGTATCCCAGATGCTCTGGGAATTGAGTCCTGGGATTTTTGGGCAACTTCTGTGACTCCCTTCTCATCTGCAGCCCTGGGCCTTGGGATAGGTTTTCTCTGATACGTAATAAATTACCCCAAACACCAGACAGCTAAAACAAAAACTACTATCCTACACTTGTTGTGGGGCAGGAGTGGCTTATTTGGCTGCTTGTGCTTCAAGGTGGCCATCCAGGGGAGGGGTGGGCTGTGGCCTCATCTGGAGCCTGGAAGAAGATCTACTCACATTCTTGGTCCCATGGCTGTCTGCTGAAGCCTCTTGGCTTCACGGTTTCAGAGGGTTCAGTCTGTGGTTGGCTAGGTCAAAGGCAGAAAGGCCCTGGTGGAGGAAAGCTGTTCACTGCTTTCTAGTAAGCAGAGAACAAAGGAGGAGCCTGGGACACAATACAGCCTTCCAGGTCATACCCCAGTGATCACCTCCAAACAGGCCTTATCTCCTAACAGGAGAGTCAGCATGAACTCAGGCAGGGGTGAATCCACTGATGAGTATATTACCTCTGTGATCAAATCATCCCCAACCTCCACCCTCCGAACACATGAGACTTTCGAGGGCCTTTTTTTTTTTTTTTTTTAATATAAACCATAACAGTGAACAAGACAGAAGCCATGTGACTTGTAATGACAAGACTCTGTTTGCCCTCCATGGCCTGACCTTGGGCTCTGTCTTCAGCTGGCTTGTTCTAATTCCAGAATGAGTCCCGATGAGTCTGTTTAGCCAGAACTTACTTGGCCCCGTGCATTTCCTCTTCTTAATCTTCTAACCCCAACCTCTACTCTTTCCTTTGGCCAGAAATCCCCAGTGGCCCTTTGCTGAATTCAGAATGAAGCCCAGTTCTTTGCCGAAGTCTCTCTTGCCCTACTGAAACAATTGCTAACTGAGCCTGTAATCCCCACATTCTAGGAGACTGAGGCAGGAGGATCTGAAGTTTGAGCTCAGCCTGGGAAGCTTAATAATTTGGAGAATGTGTCCCAAAATAAACAGCAACAGCTACTACTACTACTACTACTACTATATGAAACCCCCTGGGTTCAATCTCCAGTACCACCAAAAAAAGAAAGTTCCTGAATAAAACTGTCCTTCACTGCTATAATTTATGTTTGGCTCAGTTTTTTCTTTGACAACTTTGGCCAGAAATAGTATGACCTCTGTTTTGCCACATTCCATTGGCTAGAAGTCAGTTACTGGATCCAGTCACACTTGAGGGAACGTCTTGCACAGGGGTCACACTGGGTGGCATGGAGCTGTGAGGTGATCTTTGAGGCTGTGTGACATAGTCCTAGAGTGACCATGGCCTCTTTCTCAGGGGCTGACTTACTGTGACCCCTTTCTGTCCAGCTTTGACTGAATGGATGGCCTGGGCTGTACATGTGTATGTGTGTTTGCGTGTAGGTGTGTGTGCATGTGCGTGTGCGCGTGTGTGTGTATGTGTCTGTGTCTGTGTGTGTCTGTGTCTGTGTGTGTCTGTGTCTGTGTGTGTCTGTGTGTTAGTGGGAACTAAACTCAGGGCCTCTGCATTGAACTACAATGCAGACTTTTTTCTTATTTTTTATTTGAAAAATGGTCATGCTAAATTGTTAAATTTCCCAGGTTGTCCTTGAACTTGCCATCCTCCTGCCTCATTCTCCCAGAGTGCTGGGATTACAGGCATGTGCCACCATTCTTGGTTTGGTCTGGGCTTTGATTTTAGTCAACTTTCCTCCAGATCGCTTGGGACCTAGACCCTACAGCCTTATGGCTTCTATCATCCAATCCACACTTGGCCTGCATCCTGCCATGAGACTCTCCTCTGGGGGCCAGAGCTCCCAGCTCCTGCTTATCTGAGAAATCAGATGAGATCTGTCATGGCTTGTATCTAAATGTTCCTCCAAAGTCTCATGCACTCATAGGTGGGGCTTTTGAACCTGGATGGATCTAGAGTGCGTGATACTGTGATTAAGGGTATGTGGTACTAAATTAAGTCTGCTGATTGTCATTAGCATAGTTCTGGGTATGGCTGAATGTGTTTACTGAAGGCAGAAGCTCCTTCAGTAAACACATTCAGGGTGTGGTTGTGTTATGGCTTATGTCTAGATATCCCCCAAAAGCCTCATGAAGTTGTAAGTGGGGATTTTTCAGAGGTGGCTGGATCTATAGTGTGTGATGCTCAAACTGACTCACGGTGCAATGATAAGATCAAGGGCAATAGTATTAAAGGTGTGAGTGCTATCCACCCTGAGTAGCCTGGATAAAATATAAGGGATAGAAAGGGAGGCAGTGGTCAACCCTTGCTTTGACTGTTTTTACATCTTCCGCCTGCCATGAACTGTTTTCTCCTCTGCAGTGCCCCTCTGACAAGCCAGGCTACCTTGGTGCCAGACAACTGTGGTCTGAAACCTCTGCAAACTGTGAACTAAAAAACCTTTTCTCATTTAACTTTCAGTGGTGGGTATTTGTCTTAGCAAAGGGAAAAGTAGCTAAGACAGGATAACATTATCCAAAAAGCTGGTAGCCTCAATGGAATATAAAGGGATAGAAAGAAGGTAGGTTGCTGCTGCTTCAGCTTGCTTCTGCTTGCTGCTTCCTGCCAACCATACCTTGGACCATTTCTCTTTTGTGATGCTCCTCTGCTATGCCAACCTGCGTTGGAGCCAGCTGACTGCATACTGAAATCTCTACAAACTGTGAGCCAAAATAAACCTTTCCTTCTTTAACTTGTTTATTTTGTCTCAGCAGTGAGAAAAGTAAGATGGGATATAAACTCAGTGTAGCATCTTTAGAGTCATATTTGAGTCTTCTGGGCTTGGGAAACCATTAGTTCACAACTCAGTCTTCTTAGATAATAAAGCCCTCTTTGCCCCCACAATAGAAATAACAGAAGGTGACAGACACCCCTCCCCCTTTCTCTCTCTCTCTTTCTCTCTCTCTCTGCCTGATGGTTCTATTATCCCAAATTTGGTTTTTTGGGTTCAGAAAATGATACCCCAGTGATTGCCACTTTATTATAATGAGTACTTTGAACTAAAAGAGTCAAGAAGCCCACAGCAGCAGCTCAGCAGAAAGTATTTCCTGACCTCCTGTCTGCAAAGTTTTTCTCCCCAAAGACTGTCACAGAGACCAGAGCTCCCCTTTTGAAAACAGGTTATAGAACCTAGACCCCTTCTTCCCAAAACCGTTATAAAACCAGGATGTATATCCAACGTTCCTGCACCAGTCTGTGTAGAGCTGGCCACAAACAAATCTCTGCCTCCTTGTCTGAGAGTAGATAAGGAGACCCTCATGTCAGAGGGGCTGCCTGATACTCAAGGAAAGAATGTTGCACAGGGAGGCCGAAGAAATCTCAGCAGCCGGGCCTCACTAGGTTTCCTACTATCCTCCCGCCTGGTGTCCTATCTGTGTGGCTGCTCATCCTCCCCAGAATCTTGACATGAAAGCAGCCTCTTGCTTGTGTCTGCAGGTCTTCATGTCTAAAGCTTTCTCCCTCTTGTACAGCATTGATTATGTAAATGTTATTTATACATAAATATGCTTTTCCAATGGTGGCAAACCTAAAGCACACACGCTGCAGCTGGCTGTTTGTTGCCAGTGAAAGATCTAAAATGTCTGTTATCACTGTGCTATATTTTTCTTATTAGCCCACCTTTATTATAGGAATGCTGGCTACCCCCTTTGGGGAGGGTGAGAAAGTGGAGGGGCCACTCCAGCCCAGTGCAGCTCTCTTCTTGCAGAGCTTGCAGACCAAATCCCACGTAGGAGGCCTGGGATCTCCTCAATCCTTAGGGAAATTCCTAAAACAAATCTTGAAAACCCTCCAAATCAGAGTGATCTGTTGTTTCCAGGTCTTGTGAGGAATTCTCCCTAACAAAGCCAAACACTTTATTCTGAGCTTGCTAATTGTGGAAATAAATATGAAAGCCCCTTTAAGATGCCTCCTAATCCAAGAGAAGCACAATTGCTCTTCTGTTTACTTCATGGAATTGGGTCATTATCTTGGAGCCCCATTTGGATGAAGGCTCAAAATATATTAACCTATTCATATTAACCTTTGTGAATGGTAATTTAGGGAAATTTCTTGGGGCTCCAAACTCATTTATTAAAAAGCCAAATGTCAAGGGGCCTTTCCTTATTTTTATGTTGGTTTTCATTAAAATCTACCTAAACATAGCTAGAGGGCAGACCAGGGTGCTTTCTG
This sequence comes from Hydrochoerus hydrochaeris, assembly GCA_004027455.1. Taxonomy (NCBI): domain Eukaryota; kingdom Metazoa; phylum Chordata; class Mammalia; order Rodentia; family Hydrochaeridae; genus Hydrochoerus; species Hydrochoerus hydrochaeris. The sequence continues at coordinate 93,571 of PVLA01003776.1, forward strand.
GCCCTACCAATGATGGAGACTGGCATTTGTGCTTGGAGAGTGTCTTTGATGGATGGTAGGGTCTGTGGGATGGGGAGTCCTAGGGTGTTTGCTGGCTGACATTGATCTGAAAGCTGGAAATTCACCTGGCCAGCTCAGGACCCAGGCAGAGCCTCACACCTACCCAAAGGAGCCTCTGTTCCTCTCTCCCTGCTGCCCCTGCTTCCTTGCCTCATGGGCTCCAGTGACAAGCACAGAGGCAGTGACCACCCACTGCTTCCCTGGTTTCACTCAGCCAACTTGGCCTCTGCCTTCAGCAGGCACAATGGATTGGTTTGAAGCAAGACTATCCCATTCCCAAACTGAAAGATTTCTTTTCACATTTGGGAACAACTTCAAACCACAAGAGAAAATCAATTATGCATAAACTCCTCTGCCATAAGAAAGGAAGTCATAATTTGGGGGCCCACATTTGATTGAATTCATATGTTTCCATTTTGTAAACAGGGGAGAGGAACCCTCCATGGCTGAGGACAGCTGAGAGCAGGCAGTGCCTACTATGGGAAAGGGGACAGAGTGGTCCTGTCACCTTATCCCTCAGATCTGGGCCTCAGGGGCCAAAGAACAACAGAGACACCCAGGGAAGCCAGGTCGGCCTCCTGCACAGCTGGGCCAGACTCTTCCAGAACCACTGAGGAGGAGACCATGAGCTATGGACATCTTTCTAGGGAATCCCTGGCCCCACCCTCAGTATGAAATTTACACTGATGATCTGTGTTTGCCAGCAACCCCAAGTTAGCTTTCCCTCTTGACAACCCCTAACTCTAACCCGAACCCTAACCCTGTGCTGCTTTTCTCTCTTTGTGGCAGCTGGGGCCCTCGCGCTGCCCGGCAGTAACATGCTCGGGGTGGCTGTGCGTGGGGTGGGTGTGAAGGAGAGAACACAGGTCCTTCTTCTTCACTCCACTCGCCTCTCTTCTGGATGAAGCCAGGTTACTGGTGGGTGGAAAATTAGCCTATCCTTGCCTCACAGTGACCACGCAAGCTCTGGCTGGGTAGTGACACTCATGGGTTTAACCCTGGCCTCTTCATGGCCTCTTCACCACCAGCTCTAGAAAATGGGAGGTACTTCATGGAACTCTCTTGATAGGAGAGGAGTCTGAGTGTCATGAAGCACTGAAACATAGTGAAAGTGAGCCTAGCGTGGGCCTCTTTTCTGAGAAGGCCTCTGGGGCTCTTGCATTCTCAATTTAAACTTCCTGAGATCAACCAATGAGATTCCTTGCTCCATGGCAGGAACAGTCACATTCTAGTACACCTTGGTCCACTTTGGGTCCCCTACTTCTACTTCAGCTCTACCTTCTAATTCACTTTTCACCACTTTCTACTGTTTGTTGTGTGACTAAAAATATTTTTCACAGGATGGAAACAGATTACCATGGGATCCTCACTGTAGTTTTTATTAGGTGCGTGTTTGATTCCCTAGGAACCAGGGGTTGTTTTCTGCACAATGTAGACCTTGTTCCTTCTTTGCTAATCATCTTGAGTCTGTTCTTAACTGAATTCGGGAAATATTTATCTATAGCTAAGTGGCTAGATGAATAATCCAATCTAACCTTCTCCTCTACTTTATTTTTATTCCTAATTTACTGAGAAAAAACATGCAGAGAGCTATTAAACAACTTTTCTGAGATTATCTAGCTAATAAGCATTGGAGGTGGAACTTGAACCTAGAGCATCAAGGACCAAGCTTTTACTTACCAGGTGGTCCTTCACCCAGTTAGGAAATACTGCTGGTTAGCTATGCCTGTGCACATGTGTCACTCTAGCTACTTTGGAGGCTGAGGCAGGAAGATTGCAAGAAGTCTGAGCCCAGACTATATAATTTAGCAAGACCTGATGTCAAAAGGAGAAATAAAAAGAGCTGAAAATATGGCTCAATGGTAGAGCACTCCTGGGTTCCACCCACCAATGGAGAGAGAGAAAGAGATTGCACAAAAGAGGGCCAAAATAGTGAAGTGAATGTCAGACAAATCCACAAGTTCTCTCATGCATGGCAAGGGCACAGTCAAAGCCTGTGATTCAGGTGCCATGGAGTGGGTGGGAGTGGAAATTTACAGTGTTGAATCCAGGCTCTTCTTATTCTCACGGTCATTGAGAAGAGCAGACCCCACTCTCACAAGGAATCAGTGACCCATTTCTCCAATGTACATTTTATTTTATTTTAAATGAAAACCCTCAGGCCCCCTGTAGCTTCTCAGTCCCAGTCCCTGCAGCCACCACCGACATCCTAAAACAAGCTCCCAAGCATCTGCCTCTCTGCAGCCAACATTTAGCAGGATCTGTACGCTAGCGGTGCTGCCTGGCTCCTCCCGAGCCTTAGATTTATGCTTTGGTTCCTGATTTAGGCCACAGTCACACATCAGACTTCTTTTGCCTCTTATTTATTTCAGGCACCAGAATCTCTCAGGCTCCCCTAGGTGGGGACCCAATGGCTCTGCTTTGCTGTTGGGGTTTCACCCCTTGTGGCCTTCGGAGCTTCCTGGGCTTGCCTGTGACTTAGAGGTGACTTTCTTGGATTTTACAGGCAGCAATCTTGTGTCTGTCCATCTTATGTAAACAAGAGACCTTCACTCAGTGGGGCTGACCTCTCTTTTTGAAGGCTCAATCCCATCCAAGTTTCCAGGGCCATGTTTTGCCCTGGGATGGGTAACAGGGACTGAGCAGCAGGGTAATTTGTTGTCTCCAGACAAGGATGACTTTATCGGGCCTGGCCATCAGCACAACTGGAGCCTGAGACCAACCCTGGGCTCTGAAGATACTGGCTTTTGATGGCTGGGAGGCAGCGAATCCCAGCCTGTGTCCCCTTCAGGGCTGCTGCCCTGACCTCACCATGATGTAAGCAATCTAATTCATCAAGATTCCACCTAATGATCCTGGTGATTTACATTGTTGCCATTCTTGGGCGTTATTATGCTTTCAGAGGAAAGGGATCAAGCTGGGGGAGACATCTTGCTCTAATTGCTTCCTTTGAAGGACACTGCTGCCAGGTAAGGGAGAGGAAGGAGACAAAGGAGGGTCCTCTGTGACAGCCAGGCATCTCTTCGGAGCTGGGGAAGAATGGCATCATTGTGCCACGCAGCATTTCCATACCTCTGTGCCGAGCTGTCAGCAAGGCTTGGGCCTGGGAGCTTCTAGGGGCTCCTTGTGTTCAGCCAGAGCTGGGGCTGGTGTTATTCTCCAAAGCAAGCTCTCTTGATCCCAGAAAGGCTATCCCGGCCCAGAGCAGATACTCTGCGCAGCACTCGGACCCAGGGAAGACCCTTTTTGGCTGCCTTCCCCCTCTCTAGGGGGGTACATGTGGAGATACCCCCAGGCCAGTACCAGGTGTAGCCCTTTCCGAGCTGGGGATGGTGACTTTTACCCCAGCTCTCAACTCCTTCAGTGAAGTTATTGTCCTTTCAGGCACCCTCTGTAGAGACACGAGAGGAAAAGCTATCACATGGGTACACGAGTGTCTGCTGGACCTCCTGCAGGGGACAAAATGCAACCTGGGCAGCACCAGCCTTCAGACAGTGTGTGTCTTGCTTCAGGGTGGTGGCCCTGCAGGAGCTCCAGCCTCTCTTCCCCAAGGCACTGGTGACACCTAGTCCTAGGGGCAGGCACACCATGGTTCCTGCACCAGCAGGGCATGGGCAGCTAACAGGGAGAGATGGTGAATGCTCATGGCACACTGCCTGGCAGTGGCCAGCATCCTTCAGAGAGGCTTCCCGCTCAGTTTGTCTTGATCTGGGGACCTCAGGAGTCAGGGGACCAAACTCAAAGGATGTGGCCAGTTCCCAGGAGGAGATCATCCATGTGTAAGAGCAGCATCACCCTCCTACCAGAATAGCACGGTTTCAGGGGATCTGTGTGGAGCAGAGGAACACAGAGGCCTGGGTACAATAAAAATTTCAATGCTGCTGCTCATCACATTGGGGAACTCTTAGGGAGCAATGGCTTTGTGCCTGACTCTGCACACGAAACTCTTCATAGCAGCTGTAACCATCTCACAGTTGAGAGGACAGCAGACCAGGCATACAACATACCTCACTGATGGTCCCAGAACAAGGATGTGCAGTGCTGTGATCCAAAGCCGAGGCAGTGTCTCTGGGCCAGCCCCGCACTCCTGATCTTAGTTCTGCTGCTGCTGTGGGAAGGACGGCTATTGGCAGGGCCAGGTGGGACTTCTTGACAGCGTGTGGTAGAGACAGCCCTGGATTTCAAAAATGAATTTAGTTCTCAGGAGTGTGGTTCTCCAGCAAGTCAGCAAGCAGTGTGATTCTCCAAAAGTCTGCCTTTTGGGCTAGCATCCTCCTCTGAGAAAGGAGACATGAGAATGCCTCTTTCACCTGTTGTGGGTGGTTGGTTACATGCAAGAATATGTTGAAAAGTATTGTTATTCAGTGGGCAGGGTTAGCTAGAAACCATCCAAACTGTAGACGAACTGAGTGCCCTGCCCTTACCCTGCTGGGCTCTGGAGATACCCTCTGCCTGTCCCACATGGTAGCCCCTGACAACATTGTTCTCTAAGCCCTGATACATGAGTGGAGAGTGTGAAGAACTGTGCTGCATTTTATTCTATCCAAGTTTCACAGTACAGTGTGGCCAGTTGCTACTGGAGTGGATGGCACAAGGGGCAGTTTCAGCTGAAGGGAAGTCATGTCGTCCACTTCTTGTTTTCACAAAGAGACAGAGGTTGCTGGTGGGGCAGGAACTTGCCCAAGGCCTGGGAAAGTTGGCAGAGAGTAGATCCAGAACCAGGTCTTAGTACCCTGAGAGTCTCCACCTTAAAACTCTGAATATCCTTGATGTTGACCAAGAGCTGCACAAACAGCATTGACTGCTGTTGGTGTGAAGCTTGCATGAAATTAACAACTGTTAACCATAGGGCAGCCCCAGACCTGGGCTCTCCCAAAGGCTCCAGGGTCTGAGATGATCAAACACACCCTCGGGAGATGATGGTGTGACATCCTCAGTGGGAGCCACCCTCACACTCTGTGCCCAGTTAAGACGCCTTCATTAGGGTCAGCACAAGGACCCCTGTTCTTACTGTGCCTATCGTGCCAGTGATGGGGACATTGCAGGATGGCCCATGGCTCTGAGGAGTGGCCTGTGGGTGACAGGGGAGTGGTAAGGGTGTCACCTTGGAAAGAAAGGAAGACCCCATGGAGAGGCTGCAGCCTTGGTGCGAATCACAGTGGTAACTGGTCCTGACAGTTTCCACGTCAACACGGACAGACTTACTGCCTGGCAATGAGAGCACCCCTTCCTTTGGTCACACTTCCTGTCTGAGTGTGGTTCCCAGGTTGCCTGGTTCATGGAATCTGGGAATCAGAGCAGGGGAAGGATGCTAAGAGGCCTCCAGAGGCCACCTTCAGAGACCCACCTCCCACTGGGCCCCACCTCCCAGCAGCATGAGCGGTCTTGAACTTGAATGGATCCAACCCCTGATAAGTACAACGCCCCATGATCCAGTGACCTTGCCTGGAGTCTCTTAATCAAGTCAAATTGACAATGAAGCCCAGCTGGCATGCTATCTAAAGTAAATATTTCCTGTTGAATATGCCTTCCTAAAATGTTGGCCCAGTTGGACAAGACAAGCATTGAGACTCTGGAAACTAACTTTCTTTGAGCAGGCCATAATTCATGCTGTACAAATAGTGCACTCTGCCCACGGTGTCATCCCATACTAAGTCCCTCTCAGTGAAGATCCCTAGGCCTCTGTTTGTCTCTTCCTCTCAACCAAGAGCTCTCTGGAAGCAGAAAGTGATTTTCTTCAAAATAATTTTTATTCTCTCAACATATTTCTGTATTTTACCTTTTCAAGCAGAAGAATTACCCTTTTTAAATGGTCTCTAATTTCAGGTGTAAAATATACACATTTCCAATTTATAAATAAAAAAAGCCCTACATTGCAGAACTAGTGAATATATTCTGTCTACCACTGTCAAATATATTTGGGATTGATCATGGTAGTTTCCATTTCACTGCTTTCTCACCAGTTTGTAGCTTGTTTATTGAGTTTGTAATTAATTCTTGATTTTTTTAAATTAAAAAATCAAATCATCACAAAAAATGGAAAAGATGTTAAAAGAATTAAACAGATGATCTCATTATTTCTAAAAAATGAAAAAGTCTTTTAAAAAATGGAAAATGACAGGAGACTGGAGAATGCTTTAGGGATGAATCAGTTTAATTGCTGTCCGTCAGACCAAGAGTGCAGACCGCAGGGCCAGTGTGATGCTGATACACTGTGTAGTGAGCTAGGAAGGCACGTGCTAAAAGAGAAAAATGGAAAAATAGTTTAGGGGTTTGTCCAGAGTTGGCTCTGCCCCATAAAGGCACACTAACCACATAACTAATTAACTTGCAATAATGAAAATTAAATCTAATTTAAAATCCAATCTCTCAGCTTCCCTAGCCTCAATTCACATGCTCACCAAGTGTGTGGCTAGTGGCTGCCACTGGACAGAGCAGACAGAAAAATTTCCGTCATTCCCAAGTTGCAATGGGCAGTACTCATTATGGTCACCAGGCTTAAGTGTGTTGTAGCCTAACGTTCATTCAAAAAGCGGGGCGGGGTGGGGGGGATCATTTGAGAAGGTGAAGGCTGAGTGCAGTAAGTATGCCAAGGAGGTTGGAAGCCACTCAGGGCTTCCCAGAGCTGAGGCCCACGGTGATCTGCCCAGCATCTGAGGGGGAGGAGCCGTTGGTCCTGAGTAGGTTCCCTCAGGCTCTCGATGGTACCATCAACAGTGACAGCACCCTGTGGTGGTCATGGCTATTTGCTTTCTTCATTGTAGGCTTTAGATGCCTGTTTTGAGAAGAGATCCTCTGTCACACTCATTATGGAACTGTGAGTCATGATCAGTTAGTGAGTTTTGAATCGTTTAAGAAACAAGATGACTTTTTAAGTGACATGGAATTGAAAAAACTAGAAAATGTCAGACTGGAGTGTATATTGTAATGACAAATATTGTTCTAGAAACTCCTGTTTGGTGATATATTCTTCCTATAGGCCATGCTTGAAAGTTGAAAGGCACTGCTTTTCAAGAACATAGGTCATCGGAGAGAAAAGCATGTCCAGTTTTCTGAATGCATGAAGACACACTTCACTTCTCTGTGTTGGGCTGAATCTAGAGAGTACAAGCTTGATTCAGACCCTTGGACTTAAATGAAAAAAAAAAATCAGATTTAGAAGCCACCTCTCAGAATCTAACTTACTTGTTCTCTGCTCTCACTTCTAGCAGTGCCGGGTAGATTGTCACCAGTCTCTGGATGGTCTGTTTCCCAGAAGAAACTGTTTCTGTTTTTGTTTTTATTTTTGCTGTCACAGGAGAAACTTGACCCCAGAAACTGTCCAATCTGACCAGAGTGACTGTCCCTATGCAGGAGGTTAGCACAGGACCAGACAGTCAGGTATGTCTCCAGCCCATAGTCTGGTACTCACCTTTCTACCAGACAGAAATAAAAGCTGCAGACTAAAGAAGAGAATAATACCTGTGTTTTTCATATATTAACATGATTTATTTAATAACCCTGATCTTGGTGCCTGGGAACAATTTGTAATTCTCTGCTTATCTCTTGGCTCCCTGACAACAAGCATTCTGATTGTATGGCGCAGCCCTTGGAGTGATCTCACAGCGAGGTAGAGACCTTGGTGGCTCACTCGGGCCAATTTAATGAAAAACTAAGAGAAAACAAATCCCACTTAATAAAAATTCTTGTGAATGACCACTCGAATTTTCTAGAACCCTGAAAATTTGCCATTTGAAAAATAGCATTGATTACTTATAACTGTCATTAAAAGTTCAGTTTTTAAATTTTTTCCTCAGTGAAACATCGGGTCCGTTGGATGTGGAGCTATATACATGTGCTTCATCAGCTTTTCCATAGGCGACAGAGTTTTGCTTTGATATTAACTGAGTATTAACCGAGATTTTGGAAGTAATTTCCTCAGGGTACTTGGATGGAGGAGATAGTCTCGGATTTTTTTGCCCCTAATCTTTTTTGCACGTACATTTAAACAAATTGTATGCTGACTAGCAGAGTTTCACTTCAGAAGGCTTCTCTGCGTTTATCTTCAGTTTCTCTCTGCTGTGACTATGAATGGGTTCAGCTGCCGACCACACACTCCTTTCCCGGAGGCATCAATCTGCATGTCTCATCAGTGGGGATTAGGGTCTGGACTCAAGACGCCCAGGGGCACCTCCGTCTGAATCTCTGGCACCTCGAATCCCACGCATCCACACCTGAGTTCGTCTCCCTGCACTCCAGTCTTCTCACTGAAATCCTCCTTTGGGGAAGCAGTTACAAGTTTACCTCCTGGCTTAAGCCAGCAGCCCGGTGGGCGGCCTGCACAATGTCTCCCTCATCAACTTGCAAGTAGAGTGATATCTGTTCCTCCTCAGAAACACTTCTTAAACTCAGACCCCACCAGCCCAAGGGCTCACTATCTCTCCTGAGTGCAGTCAGGGCTCCCTAACTGGCATCCTTCCTTCCAGCCCCTCATCCCTGCTCTCTTTCTAACAAACAAACACCACCCCCTACCCCACCCCACCCCTGCGCTCCTCTGTGTCTCTTTCCCTGTAGAGCAGCCCCTCCTGTCTCCTTGCTGTCCCCAGGAAGGCAAATAGCGCCACAGTGGGCCTCTGGCTACTGCCCCCTCCTATGACCTTCCGGAGTGGCTGCTCAGCCTGGCCAGGCTTCCCTGCTCGCCTTCAGAGGAAAGCTGTTTCCACACTCGTGTCCTTGCTCAGCAGGAAAACACGTTTTCATCCTCAAGACCAAAGACTAAACTGAAGTGCAGCCCCTGGGAACTGTGCACTCTTTCCACCAAGTCTTTTTTACTTTACAGCTCCCTTTCCCCCATTTCTCTATCACCCCATTTCTCTATCACAGCACTTCCCACATGGCACCCTAACTGTCTGCCAGCATGTGTGTGGGTGCACTGGGGCTGTTCTTCAGACCCTTCTAGGTTGCCCCCAACCCACAGGTAACGTAAAGTTGCTCTTCTTGTGTCTGCGGGGCTGAACGGGGCCAGTGACTGGTTCTGGACCATGAATTAGAGCAGAGACGAGAGTCCCTCCTAGGATGCAACCCTTAATCATCTATGTGACACTCTTGAGATACCTTTTCCCCTCTAGCATGGAGATTGGCAATGCTAAAGATAGTCACTGCTCTGCTAATTTTGAACCCTTGCTAATTTTGACCAATGAGAAGTTGGGTTTTTTTTTTTTTGTTGTTGTTGTTACTATAGCTAATCTTGCTAATTCTTCCTGATACTTGTGTGTCACTCCCATGGGACAGTGAGCTCCTTAACAGGGATTCTCTAGGGATGTGCATGGTGCATGGTGGGGATTCAAGGAAGTCTTGGTTGAATGCAAATAGAAATAAAGTATTTATTATCAGACAGATAAGGAGGAAGCCATTAATAAAAACATAGTGGGTCCATGCCTATCAGAAATAATAACCACCTGAGAAATGTACTTAAATGATTCAAAAATCATCTTCTGTGAATAATTTACATTGTTTCAGTCCAGTTTTCTGTTCTGGTTGTGGACCTTACATTACCAGGAGAGGGATGTTTGTTAGAGAAGCAGCACTGGGCAGCATTTGTCACTGTCTGCATGGATGAACCATTGGTCCAAATGGAGCATCAGCACTTTCTAGAAAATCTCACTCAGCACTGTGAGTGTCCCCCTCCACTCGGCAGCCCAGGATGGGCCAGAAGGCCGTGGGTACCCAGTACACTGGCTTTAGGTGTCTGCCTAGCACAGCCCACAGGAGCCGAAGGGTGCTTGTTTCAAAGCAGCTTGCTACCGAGATGTTTTTTCAGAGATAGGAAATGAAACAGAGCTGCCCCTGCACCTGCTGAGGGTTTGCCTTGAGTGACTGGAGCCCATCAGAGCCCACACGGTCATCATTTGCCTTTTGAGCTGCTTGCTCCATCTTCTTGGCAGAGGCTCCAGTTAGGAAACTGTGACTAATGGCAGGGAGAGGGAACCCTGGAGGCTTATCTGGCTGGGGAGAGCTTCCAGGGGATCTGTGTAGAAGCCAGAGAAAAGTGAAACATGGCTTGGCTCACCAAGATAAGACAGGAAAAATGAGGCAGGCAATCGCCTGAGAGGGGACAGGCACAAACCCAAGGGGCTCCTGGGAGGAGTCCTGGTGACTGTTAGTGTCATGGCTGTTGTTTTATTGCTTTGAAGCACGCACAGCTTGCAATTCTCCAAACCCGTAATCCAGGCTGGAGATTCCAAAGCCTCCATGTGCTAGGAAACTCCTCTCTATGTGACTTCTTTCCATAAAGGAGGGCACGGGATGGATGCCTGCATGCAATAGGAGAGGGTTTGGCCTGGGAATCAGAGTTACCTGGTGGGATCCTACCAGTATGTGACCTGAGGTGAAGCACTGCCCCTCACTGTGACTCAGCTTCCGTATCTGTGAAACACTTTGCTTGGACTGCAGCAGAGGGCATGAGGTTTCAGTGGGGAGATGCGTGTGAAACTCACTCATCTTACTGAGCACAGCCTGCACTCTCCAATAGGAGTTCAGTGTTATCCATTTCTCAAACGCACATCATGAATCCCTCACTTAAAATCCTGGTTTGTTCCTGAAACTGAATAAGCATGCAGAGGTTGACACAGTTCTGTGGACAAGAGGTGGAGCACTGCAGGTGAGCTGTGCTGTGGTCACCTCTGCTTCTGGTTCCCCCAGGAATCCCATAGGACACATGGTGGGTGCTGTTGTCCCTGCAGAAGCTTTGGCACTCAGCTTCCTGCTGATAGAGACAACCTAGTGATCAAACAAAGCCCACAGCCCCAGGTTGGTGTGGTTTTTTAGGCTGTACTGGAAGGTAGTCAGCTGAGTCTACTTTCCTCATCAGCTTCCTGTAGCAGGCGCTTGGTCCTTTTTTGTGAATGGCAGGACTCCCATTGACAGAGCAAACCTATTGTTCTGCCTCTTGAAACAGCTTTGGAGCAGCTTGTTGGATAAAGGGGAAGCAGCCATGGTGGTGAGGACCATTTCTACTTCAAACAGCCTTCAAAGAGGACACATACAGCAGTGCCCAAAGCACCTGAGTGTGTGCATGGGGAGTGGATAGGTCCATGCACCTTGCACCAATGCTTTAATGGAGGCTCAGTGGTCAAGGAGATCCCTGGACAAAGTCCCAGCTCAGTCTCTTGGATCCCAGATCCCCACCCCTAGAGGAGGGGTGGGGCTTCCTCTGTCTCCAAAATGGGCTTCTGGAACATGTCAGGGTCCCCCGCTCTGTGACACCTGCTAAGAGTCTTACAAGTACTCTGCAGTAGGATACATTCTGGTCCTACATTTGGGGACCTGTTTTCCTTTGACAAAGAAAGTAAAGAGATGGAGTCAGGATTCTCACATCAGCTACTCCCTGTAGAGAGAGAGCACCCTGCATGTTGAAGATGCTGCATTCATGAGAAATCAAGCTCACTTAGAGGCTGATGAGAGTGAAATCCAGCAGTCCTGGTTTCTTCCCTTCCCTACAAAGCCACACATCAGATTAAGGAGCCTCTCATAGACACCAATTTGTGTGGTCTGTCCAGAAGCCATGGGATGAGAGCTTAGCCTGCTCCCTGAGGGTGTGCAGAGATTCTAATGTTGTTCTGAAGTCCAGCCCAGGTGAGGTGGTGTTGACACACAACTCTTTCATGCCCACCACAGGCTGATGCATGGTTCCCTGCAGAGGGGCAGTATGGAATGGGCTGGCTTCAGAATGTGGATCAGGGATAAGGGACATTGCCATTGTCTATCCTAGTGTGTTGGGATGTGGAAGTCACTGGTCATGTGTGCTACCATGGAGACAGAATCAGATCATCAGGCAAGACCAGAAGTTCTTGGGACAAGGCCTGCAGCTTAGACACTGCTCCTGAGGTTCAGCAAACTGGCTGTCATGGGTGAAGTGGCCAGTCAACAACACATTTGGATTCTGATCACTAGAACTCCTGGGTCCACTCTGCCCAGTTTCAAAGGTCAGAGGTCCAGGTGGAAGCCCCCAGCCCCTCCTCACCACCACCACTGTGAATTGTACGTCTGTGCTGAGGATGAGGTGACCAGAGCTTTTAAAAGAATACTTTCAAAAAAGGGTGAAAATTTTGTTGAATTTGGAAAAATAGTTTATTCTCTGCTTTTTAACAGCATTATTATTAATCTCAAGTTTTTATTACATTGTAAGCACATCTATCAGGAGAGTGGGGTGTATTTGAAGAGCAGTAAGTGGGGGCTTGGAGCAGATCCATGTGTTGAAATAGGAGCATCAGGCAGTGAACTGAGAAATATCCCAGTGGATGGTGAATGCATTTTTCTTCACTGAAGCTATGTTATAAAGCTGGGCCTGTCCTGGCTTAATGTCCCTGGATTGCTCAGGTCTCCAGGGTCCTCAGAGGACATCAAAAGCAACTTCTACCTATGAGTCCTTGGACAGCAGGGAACTTAATCCTCAAAGAAAAGCAGTTTAAACACAGTGACCTTCATGGGGGTAGAAATGTGGTGAGAGTGGGGGTTGGACATCTTGATGATCATGGCTTAGTTCTGCTACTTGCTGCCAGAATTCTGGAAAGTTCTCTACTCCATTTTCTTCATACTTAAATAGGTTAGGACCTTACTCTGCCAGTGAGGTGGTGAGAGGAATTGGCAGAGTGTATTTTTCACTATGCTGGCCACATGGTGGAGTCACTGTTATTATCATCAAAAATTACTTTACAGCTGGACATGGTGGCTGACACCTGTGATCCCAGCATGCTGGGATCCTGAGGCAGGAAGATCAGAAGTTGGAGTCCAGCCTGGGCAACTGAGAGATTCAGAACCTGTTTCAAAACAGGAAGAGAGAAAGAAAGAAAGAAAGAAAGAAAGAAAGAAAGAAAGAAAGAAAGAAAGAAAGAAAGAAAGAAAGCTTGGGGATGTAGCACAGTGTGGAGACTTTGGGTTTGATGCCTTGCACCTTCAACAAAACTTTACAGTAAGTATCTCCAAAGCTATTCCTTGCCATTTATTTAATCAGTGATAAATTTTCCATAGAAACCACCTGGCTCGTGCAGCCAATAATAATGGGCTCAGCTTTTGCCCTGTCCCCACCACTTACATCCCTGTGAAGAACTTCATGGGCTCTTTTGGAGAATGAGTGTGTGGTCTTTTTTAAACCATGCTTCTGTGGTTCTTAAAAGCACACACAAGGAGTTTTCAGGCCCTTCCTCAATGAGGACAGGACCTTCTCATGTGTGACATCAGCAGGACCCTCACAAGCTGTTTGGGGCTGTTGAAGTCTTGCTAAGGGGAGCAGCATATTCTTGGTTTTTTTCATGTACTCCACTGACAAAGGCAAACAAGTTAGATGCACATTCTTGTGACTGTCATGCTATGGTTTGGACCTAAGATGTACTCCAGAGCCTCACGTGTTTGGAGGGGGACTGAGGTACTCGGTGTTATACTTCTTAATGGGTTGGTCCACTCCTAGAAGGTGGTCTCTGGTCAGAAGAGGCGGGTCACTGGGTGTGTGACCTGGAATGGTGCATCTCCCTCCCTGTGCTCTCTTCTCCCCCTGCTTCCCATCCACCATGATGTGCACAACCTTCTCTCACCAGGCTCTTTCACCATGCCTTCCTGCCTTGGACTGAAACTGTGAGCCAGAATAAACCTCTCCTCCTCTGAGATGTGGGCATTGAGTATTTGGTCTCAGCAATGGGGAAAATGACCAAGACACCAGATCTTCTTCAGGGCCACTCAGGAAGTTTGTGGCAGGGCCAGAAACCAGAAACCAGATCACAGACACTGACCATGTTCCCACATCTTGTGCCACACAAACTGAGCAAAGCTCATGGAGCCAAAGGGCAATGACAAATGTCTCATGCAATCCAAGTTGTACTAAGCCAATGAGTTGGCTTGGTATAGCGGCCATCTCACCATGGGCCTCCCAGGCTCTGACTCTGTTCATGCTCCTATAACTTGGGTCTGGACTTGAGCTTGGAGTTCCAACTGAAAGGATGTTGATTAATTTTAAATTTATTTATGTGACTGTCTAATAGTTAGATAAGTATAATAAATTAAAGGATTCAGGACAGCCTTGAAGTTCTTCTCCACAGCCACCAGTGTTGTTCTGCTTTGTGCAGTATTAGGGTCTGTTAGGGATAGGACTGCCACTTTGAAGCTAGGAGAACAAGAGTGATTCTTATTCTTTGCAAACTTGTATCTCTGACTTCATTTTGAAATCCAGGCATAACTGATATTTTACCATGAACTAACTGCACAGCCATGAAGGTCTGATCCCCTCCCTCCAGTTGTTACTCCCTGGCATCAACACCCACCTGCCAGGGTTTGTGTGTATCTTCCGAAGTTCATGTGTTGGAAAGTTAATTGCTGATTCCTCAGTGCTGGGATGGGAGTGTTAGGTCCTGGCGGCCTTACCCTCATGGATGGGCTAGAATTGCTGTCTGGGCGTGGGTTTGCTATGCAGCACATCGGGACTGCTCTTGCTCCCCCTTGCTCTCTCGCGTCCACAGTACCTTCTGCCATGTTAGGGTGCAGCACAAAGGCCCTCAGCAAATGCAGCCTCTCAACCACATAAATATGAGCACTCTATAAATATGAGCTCGCTTTCTTCCTGCTTTCATTAACATGGTTGAAGAAGAGAATGATGGCATGAGTACAAAACTAAGCCTAATTTCTTGATCTGTGTGACCTAGAAAATAAACCAATGTCTCTGAATCCATTTTCTTATCTATAAAATAGGAATAGGGAATCTGTTCCCAGGCATAGAGAGCATCCATCCTCACTGAATATCAGCTTTCTGCAGCTGAGTTCCACAGCATGGGTGGATGATTTTTCAGATAAAGAAACATAATTCATGCTAAAGAAAGCCTACAAACCATGAGATGCCACAGTGTCCCTATTAGAACAGTGAATATCCTGACTGTGCCGACCCTAACTGCTGTCAAGATGTGGACAAACAGGAGCCTCATTCCTTGCTGACGGGACTGCAGAGTGCTGCGGCACTACCTGGACGCATCTTAGCACACAGCTCAAACCATCACTGTTTTGGATAGCCACCCGGCAGGGCTGGAAACCGGTGAGTGAATTCATCCCACACAAAAACCTGCAATCCATTGTTTGTAGCAGCTTTATGCGTAATTACCAACACCTGGAAGGAACTAGGAAGTCTGCAGTAGGTAAACAGATGAACAAACCGTGGGACACCTGGACAATGGGGTGTTGTTACTCAGCATTGAAAAGAAGCATCCTCTAGAGCCAGGATAAACTTGGAGGGACTTCAGTGCACATTGCCAAGGGAAGGAAGCTCATCTAAAAAGGCCGATGGCTCCAACCATCTAGTATTCCGGGAAAGGCAGAACTAGGGAGGTTGCTGCCAGGGTCAAGAGGAGGGAGTGATGAATCAGAGCAGAGAGGATTTTCAGGGAAGCACAGGATTCTGCTTCATGCAACAGCAGTGGATAATTGCCAATATCCATTTATCAGAACCCCTAGAATGAGCAATACCGAGAGTGAGAGCTTATGTCAGTTGTGGGCTTCAAGTGACAATGATGTGTCAGCGCAAGTCACTGATTGCAACAAATGCACTCTGTGGATGTAGATGGTGAGGGAGGCTGTGTGTGGGGGTGGGCTCGGAGGAATGGAAGCTCTCTGTAGGATTAGGCTGCATTGGGCAGTAAACCTAAAACTGCTCCAGAAAATTCATGTAGAGTTTGCTTTTAAAAAGTCCAAATTTCAAACTTCCCCAATGCAAATTGACCTCCCTCCCAAGAATCACCTTACAGAAGTGATAGGAAATGTGAGGAGAACAGAGGTTCTGTGATGGGAAGTCTCTCTGCCCACACGCAGGACGCCATAGCTCTTGCTTGGTGTAAACTTTGAGTGAACTTAGCCTTGCAGAGATTTCACCCGAAGTGGTAGGGCAGGCATCGCAGTGAAGGAAAAGGAGCTCTGGTCTGTTGTAGACATAGCTTGTTCTAGGGCAGAAAACCCAGAGCAGAACGCTCCTCACCCTGGGAGCATTTTCCACCTAGACGTGTTTGGTGAGGAGGGGCTGTTGACATGCTATTTCCCTGATTTTTTCCCTCATCCCCTAGTCTGAGTCAAGATAGTAACCATGGTGAAGAGCTGCATCGGTGCCTTTGAAAGGAAGAGTTTTTCCACCTCAAGCCTTTGCAGAGTGAGGCAGGTTATAAATGTACCCCTCTGAGCAAGCAAGTAAACAACCCGCTGTCTGTTGTAGGCTGTTATTTCTAACTCCCTCCACTTCATCTCACTGCTAGATAGAAAAGTTGAGTCACTGGGAGTTTGCACACAAATCTGGAAATCTCATCCATGCCTTGCCCCTGCCTCTTTCCTAGCCCAAGTCCCTCCCAGCACCAAGATGTCTGGGAAGAGAGAAGTGGAAGGAGGAGAAAGTGGCCTCTGTTGCTCCTGCCCTGTGTCCACAGGCCACATACTCGCTGGAGTTTTCCTTACTGTGTGATGACGCCATGAGCCATCAGGAAGGGAAGACGGCACTGGCACCACCATGATTTCAGTTCAGCTCCCCTGAGCTCGCCAAGAGTTCCCATGAGGTTTCTCACCCCGTCCTTGTTGAGTAATCCAGGAACACACTCCTGTATCCATGCTGTTACTCATGGGCCTCCTCGCCCTGCTGCTAGGCTTTGGGCACCCAGGAAAGCATCAGGGAGTCAGATGGAGGAACCCTATTTCAGTCTCCTTGTCTTCACTAATCATTCCAGTGGGTGTGGGGACATCTATCAGCCCCATTGCTTTCCTAACTCTTAGGGGCTTAGGAGCATCATAAGTACCCTCTCCCCAGATGCTTCCCACTCAGGGCTTGAGGTCACTGTGCTCAAAGGGAACTAAGCTTTCCAGTGAGATTTGTCCAGGGTTGTTTTGCATGCACCAAGAAAGTGAGACCTGTACCAAGCTACAGCAGTACCTTTTTCCACTGGAAATCAAGTCTTCTGTAATTTGAGCATCTTTGTGTTGGCATTGTTTTGGGTGAAGGTTTGGCTAGATGTGTGGGTGCTTTACACTGTTCTTGTCCTCAGGTATCCTGGCTAATATAGCCAAGTCATGTGATCCCAGTTGGCAGATAGTTCACCAGTGTCACTAGGAGTTTGGCATGAATGAGGACTAAGCAAGCACTGAGTATTAACTTCTTTGGTCCCAAAAGGTACACAAAGTTTTCAAGACCCATGTTTCAAGAATTTGCATTCAAATTGCCATTTACCTTCTAGGTATTCCATCAAAACGAATTTGCATTATTTTAGGTATCACCTTAGTCCACTTCTAAACCCACATAAAAGCAGTTTGGGACTGGTTAGAGTCCACAGAAAGAAATAGGAGACAAATTTTTTTGGTTAAAAGTTTTTCCTTTTCAGTGGAGATAACTGGCAGTAACACTGACTTTCAGCCTAGGTTCTATATCTTTTATCTTGATCAGAAAACATTTTGGAGGGAGTGGGAGTGGGGTGAGCTCATTGCCTGCGGTGATGGAGATCGCAAGGGGACTGAATAGGACATTCATTGGCAGAGAGGCCGGGCTGGGCTGCTGAAAGTGGTTGGGAGGGGTGGAGAGAGGGCAAAGCGTTCCTGCCTCCTCAGGGAGCTATTCTTTTGCTTTACATGTAAAGAATTGCTTTGTACAGCCAGCTTGGTCTCAATCTTGTTTACATAAAAGAAATTGAACATTTATTTTGTGCTGGGTTATTTTTTTTCTTCCTTTGCCAGTCAGAGGGTCCCGGACAGATCAATAAACAAAGGCCTTGCTCTGTTTTCACTTTGTGGCCAGGGATGAGGACCGGGTAACCCTTGGATGGTAGAGACCTGCTCATGGGAGGGAGACTCAGGGCCTTGCTCAGATGGATGGTCCTGAGTCATGTTTTCTGCATGCTGGAGACCTGGAGCTCCAGAGAATGGGGAAAGGACACGCAGAGTCCCAGGTGTCCTAGGCTGCCGGGCAGGCGTCAGATGACGAGCACAGGAGAGAGGGGAAAACTTGCGTCTCTGTGAAAATCAGCAAAAGCCCTTGACCATGCAATCAGGCAGCTCTAAACTTAGCCCAGCCAACAGCCAGTGTTGGTTACTGAATCAATGAAACATCCCTGAAAACTATAGCCCTGGCATTTGACTCTGTGGTGTTCCATAAAGAAGCTTCATGCCGACAGGCAAAAATATTTTTTTTTCTTTTTTTCTTTTCTTCCTAAAATTAACTGATATGATCTTGAATTGATCTTTTGTTTTCTTGTTTTGGAGCAACATGAAAAATAAAGTGGAAAATGTAACCATCAGAAAGCATTTCCTTACCCATGTGGAACTGGCTCCTGTTCCCCCTTTAGAGTTCCCAGCCGTGGCTTTGCTAGTGCTTCACTGTCCACAAATCCTGGTTGAGCAGTGAGGCGGAATTGAGGGGGAATAAGGCTTTTGATGTTAGACTAGTGTGAATTTGGTAAGTAGTGCACCCCTCTTACTAGTAGGTTAACTGTAGATAAGCTGATGAATCTCTCTTATGTCTGTTTTTCTCATTATAAGATAGGAATGATGGGGTTTGTTCTAGAGATAATAGCTCTAAGGAACATAACATCATTTCTCTCACCAAGCCTAGAAGCCGTGGTCACTGAGTCCCTCCAGACCAGAGTGTCTGTGTCATTTACTGGGACTCAGAAAATGACACCCCAAAGTATGGCACTTAGGTCACTGAACACTTGGAATGAAAGGAAATCATATGGCCTGAGAGCCAGGTCTGAGCCACTGCATCCTTGTGACCTTCCCTGTCCCTCTCCCCTAGGGCAGGGACACTTTGCTCTGAAGGTCCCTTATCCTCAGTAAAGATAGGACCTCACAAGGAACACACCTGCTCTGTCCTCTTACTGAGATGTTGTTAATTGAAGGAGGCTGAACTCCTGTCACAGAGAAGAGACTGGGAACCAGACATCACGCCCAGAGCCCAGAGAGCTTCTTCTCAGACTCTGGCTCTTCCTGGCTACTCGTCTCTCCTAACAACCCTTGACCCACATGCAGGCTGCCTGGCCTGTGAGTCCCCTCCCCAACACAGAGAAGGAGGACAGGGTCCAAAATCTTGCTGGGTTCTGAGAAGCCCTTCCTCTGACACCCTCACACATAAAAAAGCACTAGCTGGCTCCTCTCCTGTGAGTCCCTCGACTGCCAGCTCAGCCCAGCAGACTCAGCACAGAATCCCTCAGAGGAGAGGAAGAATCTTCCTCACCTGCCCTGGGAGCCTGGCTGGGTGACCCTGCCCTCTCCCAGGCCTGGGGCAATCATTAGTGATGTGAGTTATGGGCCAGTCACACACAGTGTGTGTGTGTGTGTGTGTGTGTGTGTGTGTGTGTGTGTGAATACACCACAACAATTCCCCACAAAATGAACATAAATTAAATTTAATTGTTACCACAACTGGACATTGCCTATAACTTTGCATATACATCTTTGAGCGATGATAAAGTAGAAGTAGTCAAAGAGATTTATGAGTCCGTGTTCAGTGATTTACTGGTTGTTTAATGTGGGTGACTCACTTAACCCCACAGCCAGCAGGAAGGTGTGTGGAGCGCTAACTCACAGCTAATGCGTCATGAGGATTAAGGGGCCGGGCCTTGCTCAGAGTCCTGCACACTGACCAAAGTGATATCACAATGACCTGCTCACAGCCCACAGGGCAGGACTCTTCCTAGTCCCATCTCACAGAGGGGACCCTGAAGCTCAGTAATGTTGAGGTTGTGCCCCAGTGACATAGAAGAAAGTGGGCTAAGATTCTAACTCTGCCAGCCCAACCCTCAGAGGCGATTATTCTGCTACCAAATCTCCCTCCCTCCAGTGGTGATGCAAAGGTCCTCAGGCACAGGTTGGTGTGAACCCAGCCACACCCTCCACTTTGATCTGTGTGAGATTTCCACCCAGAAACATCACAGGACAGGGTGCAAGTTAGAAGTCATCACATCTTGAAGGAAATAATATGATAAAAACCATGTGAAAAGACCAAGTTAGAGGAAAGTCACCTCTCATGACAAGATTGCCAAGGGTGAAAACCAGAGGCAGAGTTATCCCTTAAACTCCTTAAACTGCCCCCCAAATGTCCTGAGGACACAAGTTTGTGCAGCGCCTGTCACATGAGGGTGAACCCCAAGGTAGCAGGTTCTCTACCAGCTCTGGTGAGCGTCCAGTGTATCCCAATGTTCCCTCCCTGTGCAAGTGACAGCACTGTTTAAATGCACACTTTTCTGCTGACTGTGGAGCTGCAGAAACATCCTAAGACACGAACAATATGGCACAAGAGGACTGCACATTTTAGCTGAAGTGGAATTGCTGTTTCTTGGTGGAGGTTGTCTTGCTTTTCCCATCCACAGATTTGTGACAAGGACCAATATGAAGATGACTTAAATATTTTTAGAGGACATGTAAATGTGCACAGTATTATGTTGGGATCATGGTTTGTGTCCATCCTCAGCTGTCCTTTGAGATCCATGATGCTCTGATTGCAATGGCTGTTGTTTCTAATCTGCTCAATCTTTTGACTTTGCTTGTTTTGGGTCCTGTAAAGGCCATGCTCACTGAGGTTTAAGGCAAGCTTCTTGAGTCTTTGCTCTCTCACAGCTCGGCTCCTGGCAAAAGCACTGTGTATTCAGTCCAGTGCCACACACTTATCACAGGCTTCCATCTTCACGCAGGGAACTCCATACTGCACCCTACTTCGGAATGAGTCCTCCTGGAATTTGCTGTCATCCCATCCTGTTTGGCCCTGAACTGTCTCCTCCATGGCATTGGGGAGTTGCTTCCCAGTCCTCTGTGTCTGCTGGGGCAGCAGCAGACCTGTCAGGTGAGCCCAAGGCCTCAGCACCATCACAGGAGCCTCCTCTCTACCATATCCAGAGGGACTCCAGGTCGTGACTTCCGCCATCTCCCTGTTCTTTTTCCCTCTGAACTGCTGTGGGACTCTGGTTATCTTGGGCCCCTGTGTCTCTGCTTCCTCAGGACCTGCACATCCGTGGTGCTAATTTCCTTGTTAGAGTCTGTGCTGCTTCTAAGATAAAGCCAAATGCAGCCTGGTCATTCCCAACTGCCCAGTGGCCTTAGCATCCCTGTTTCGGGGATTCTATAGGAGCCCTGCCTTCTACCACATGCAGGTGACTCTGCTTCTCCAATATGTATTGTAAAAAATAACCCTATATGTATTGTAAAAAATAACCTTCTCCCCACAGTCCTTTGTATACTTAATATAGTGGCACATGGAAAACAAATGGATTTATTCTTTTTTTTTTTTCTGTACCTGGGATTGAACTCAGGATCTCACGCTTGCTAGGCAGGCACTTATACTACTGAGCTAAATTCCCAGCCCCAAATGGATTTATTCTTATAACTAAAATTTATCTGAAAGTTACATATCAATGACAAAAATGTGCTAAACAGGGTTGAATTGGAGGAAAATCTTACCCTACGTGACATTATATTATAAAGTTGTATTCAAGTAAACATAAACACTATCAGAATACATGGACGGTCAAATACAGCAGACACTCAAATGCAAGGACATGTCTAGTTTTAGTACAGGAAAAAAGGCAACATTTTTAGAAGAATGTAAAGGATGGTTTATCTAATAAATGATTCTAGGGGAATTGTTAATGCTTTACTTTTCATTATATGCTAAAAAAAATTCCAAGAAGATAAAAATTGAAAGAAACTTGTGCTAACAATTTATATAATCTGGGTATGTGGGAGGTCTTTTTGAAATAACCTCAAGGTAGAAATCATAAAATAATCTTGGATATGTAACTACATAAATATAAAATTATGCATCAAAAGCTATTGTAAACAGAATTGAAAAGCAAATGGTAAAACTGAGGAAAGTATTTGTAAGCACAAAGCAAACAGGAGATTAATATCTTCAATATGTAAAGAATCATTGCAAGCCTGCAAGAAAGAAAACAAACAGTACATAGAAAGGAGGGAGCAAGGCTATAAATAGGCAATCCACAGTGGAGAAATAATAAATGTGAAGATATGTTTGAGCTTGCTTGTAATCAAAGAAATGCAAATTTAATAAATCACCTCTAAGGAGTAGGGTTTACTTTTCTTTTTATTTTATAAACTTCAGGACTTCTTGACAATTTTTTAAAAAGACATTCTAGGTAAAAAGAATAAAGTATGAAATTTATGTAAATCTGTAGAGCTTCACCATGTAGCCCATAGGTAGAGTACAGGATGAGATCCAATTCTGTACAATATACATGTGGAAATGTAAAACCGTGTAGGAGAAGATCTAGATGCATAGAAAATAAACAGAAATAGTGTGCATAGAATGTCAAAAGAGATTGTCTCTGGGTACTGAAAATATGGATAAGTTTTTCATTTCTTACTTTTGCTCATCTATTTTCTAATTTCTTGAGTCATAATTTTGTACTGCCTTTGAATTTTTTTAGCATAATGTGTATACAGAAAAATCTGTAACTTGTAACTAGCCAGATGTAGGATTCTAAAATGAATGCACACCCCCCAACAATTAGTTTCCTTATTTTATTTTATTTTTATTTATTTATTTTTTGAGACAGGATCGCACTACGCAGTTCAGGCTGGCCTTGGGCTCACTTTGTAACCAGGCTGGTCTCGAACTTGCAACAATCCTCCTGCCTCAGCCTCCTGAGTGCTGGGACTACAGGAGTGTGCCACCTAGTTTTCTAATTTTAGAAGCTTTGTAATTTGGAGAAATCAAGAACCTCGAAAACCACCAACTGCTGGTTCCATTTTATTTTGCCATTTATTCCTCAGTTTATCTCCTCCTTCTCAGATGTAAGTGTTTAAAGGACCATAGTGGTGCACAGTTTTTGAAAATTTCACAGCTGACATTTATTTCCTCACATTTCTAGAGCCCAGAAGCCCAAAATCCAGACCTCACTGGGGCGCAGGTCCTCTGCAGGCTTGAGGGGGCTCCTTGCTTGCTCCCTGGTGTCCCTGGCTTGTGGAAATAATTCCTGCCCCCTTCTTTTTATGAGGTTTCCACTTGGTCTGTACTCAATATCACCCTGTGACACCTGGGACTGGATGGGGACCACCCTAGGAGGAGCTCTGTGCCTTACCCCAGTTATATCTGCGCAGACCTCTAACCAAATAAGGCCACAACCTCTGCTTCTGTATAGATGTATTTGGGGGCCACAGTTCAGTCCGCTGTTTAGATAGAAACACCAACCAGGTAAAGAAATAGAGTATCCTCGCACCTCCTGTCAATCTCTAGCTCTCCCTCACCTCCCTCACAACACAATGGCATTTTACCTTTTTAAAACTTTAGGTAAATAGAGTTGCATACTGTGTACTCTTTTTCTTGGGAATATTTTATCAGTATTTTACCTTAAATTCTGCTTATGTTGCACACCAATAATCCCAGCTTTCTGGGAGGCAAGAAGACCTCAAGCTGAAGCTCAGCCTGGGCAAATTAATGAGAATTTGTCTCAAAATAAAAACTAAAAAAGGGCTATAGGAAAAAAAAAATTGTTGTATGTATGTTAAACAATTCCCCAAGATAGTTGTAAACTGCATGAATTACAAACATGTACTAACAAAATAAAATTTGTAAAAATTGTTTTAAAAAAGAACTGTGGATAAAGCTTGGTGCAGGGGCGCTGAGTTCAAATCCTAATATCGGGGAGAGAGAGAGAGAAGAAAATTTGCTCATGCTGTTGCCTATAGCAGGGGTTCATCCACAGCATATGAAGATACTACACAAAACCCACATCGTGGTGTGTATTGAGTGCATTATGCTGTTGACAGACATGTAGGTTGTTTTCAAAATGGGGTTGTTATGAATAATGCTCTTTTAACAATTTTGTTACACATTTTAACAATTTGGTGCACATTTGAAAGCACTTTTGTAAGATGTATATCTAGGAGTATAATTGCTTGGTGGTAGAATCATCATGTGAGTTTGTTCAGACCTAAGTATTATTTCCAGACAGTTTTCTAGTGTGCCTGTGTGAATCTGAATTCCTGCTGTGAAGTGTGTGGAGACCCCAGGTGCTTCTGCATCTCTGTATTACTCCCTTTACCTGCAGCCAATCTGGTGGGAGTGCAGCGGTATCTCCTGGGTTTCTTTCGTATCTTCTTGACGACTAACCACACTGGATAGCTGTTTTTAAGGCTTTGCTGCTCTGTCCTGAAAGTTTCAATTGGAGCTTTGGGGAGAGTTTGCATTCAGAATTCAGATACTGCTCCAAAATGAGCTGGTGAAGGCAGGAGGCTCACTGGTCTGGGAAACACATCCCTTCTCTTCCTTGGTTGTTTTCTGCTTTTATCTCTGGTTCAGTTGGAAAGAAATGTCCTCCAGTATGACCAAAGCCTAGAGAGGGTAGGTTGTTTTACTCCAATCAAAGCTTGTTCCCCAACTCCTGGCAGGGAGAGATCTATCTGCCCTTCCGTATTAGAATGTGATGCATTATAGAGCTACAAAGATTTTGCACTTTGTAGAGGACAAATGTGGCCACAGATTACCCAGGTCTAGAGGATGGTGTGTTGGATGGAGGTCTGAGACAGACAGCTATGATTACATTTACTCCACGGTTTCTGAGTGCTGAGCATGAAGCTAAGCACATCAGACTTGACCAAGGTGTTGCACACAATATCCTGTAGACACAGCAGACCATGAGCAGGCAGTGTGGGAGGAACTCACAGGCGGCAGGGCAATAGGGCAGGGCTAGCTGTCACTATTGTGAGCTGCTCAAAGGATATAAGCTCCGGGGAGCTCACAACCCTGTGGGGCCTCGGGATGGAACTTCAGGAAGAACAGACGCAAAAGCAAGAGTGTCCAGCCTGGATCGCAGAATCATGGTCCATCTGTAGATTCACAAGCATAAAAGTAGATGTCCGTGAGTGTAAGCTACTGAAGCTTGGAGAACGTTTGTTACTATTCAGCGGAAATGGAGTAAGAGAACAGTGTTCTTTTTACATCCATTTCCTCAGTGAGTAAATTCAGACGTGCAGAAATCAAACCATATCCTCCATCACACATGCAGTAAGGGAAAGAGCCAGGATCCAAGCCAGCACTGTCTTGTTTCTGAGCCCCATCTTTTAACCATTGTAGCTTTCCTTTCAAACTTGCAGCAGGTTGTAGCAGTGGGCTGGAAGTCACAAGATGTGTATAACCAGAAGAAACCTGCGGTCCAGCTAAGACAACAATAGGAACTGGGGTGCAGACAGGGATTACCCACTGGCTTGATGGTGTGGCTTGAGCTTGACATTCAAGTGGGGTGGAAATGGTGGTCCTGTTGGTGGAAGTGCCCTGGCTGGAAACAGGAAAGCAATCATTGTCTCCCTGTCAGCATGTTCCATTTAGTTCCAGGCAACATTGTTTACTTTTCAGTTGTTACATTATTTTGCTCTACTAGGGAATGAACTCAGAACCTTCCCCTTGAGCCACATCCCTCACCTCTTTTTGTGTGTTATTTTGAGACAGGGTCTTACCTGGGCTAAGTAAGTGGTGGGAGGAAGCATGGTCTCCACAGAGTGTGGTGGTTGGGTTCAGGTACTTGGGGCTGCTGGGCCATGCTGGGATCACCATGCTTGCAGGGGACCCAGAACAACAGGATCCAGGTGCATGGTGGCAGTGTCATCCTAGGCTCTCTTTGTATAGGCAGCCAAAGTTCTGGGAGACAGAGTGTGAGGATATCCACATACAAGTAATTTTCCCATCACTTTTAGAGTAAGGACAGGATCCTTCACATGGCTCGTATTGACATCACACTGGCTTCCTTAGGGTCCCTTGAGCGCATTGCAATCCTTGTTGCTGAGATCTTGTCCTCTCCCATCTTTCAGTCCTGCCTTCACACACATCTCTAAGGACCATCTAGTTAACAGTGTGGGTGTCACAGTGTCTTCTTGGTTACTTTTCTCTCATTGCTAAGACAAAATATCCAACACCCAATGTTAAAGGGAGAAAAGTTTATTTAGCTCACAGTTTGTAGAGGCTTCAGTCCATAATCGGCTGGCTCCAAGACAGGGCAGCTTAGCAGACAGGCATCAAAGAGGAAAATCAGTTCATGGCAGGCAGAAGATAGCAAAAGCCACAAGCAAGCAAGGCACTTTAACAGCATCTTTGTGCTCTTTTCATTGTATCCAGGTCACTCAAGGCAGGTAGTACTCACACCCTGATCCTAGTGCCCTTGAGACTAGCATTGCACCATGAATAAATCTCAGTGCCAGGCACTCCAGATCCAGCCATCTCTGGAAAAAAAACCCTCCATGATGGCACGAGGCTTTGGGGGGACATCTAAACATAAGCCATAACAGTGTCCTACACTCCTTCTCTTCTGCCTTGTCCACACTCATCACAGAGCTTTGAACATTATCTGTCGCCCCAGTTAGACAATAGGTTCCAGGAGGGCAGGGAACCCAGATCTTGTTCTCCAGATCCCCACTGCACCCTAGCTTCTGTCCAGTGCCTGGCACCACAGCAGGGCTCATTGATGCACAAGTAATGACGAAAGAGAAGTTGCATAGATACTGTGAGAAAAATAAAGACTTGTTTGTAATTATAGTTACCCCAAGGGGCCTGTCTTGTTGTTGTTATTATTTTTTTAGTACAGGTTTGAAGTACATAATGTTTACCTTCCTGTGTGGGGTTGGTACCTGTACATAGCACATCTTGCATGGGTTTAATTCCTCTGCTAGTGAAATTTTTCTAGAGTGATTTGAACCTCAGATAATGTTGGACCAGGTGATCTCTAAAAGCTAGGCTGAGATTCTGTTCTGTGAGTGTCCTCTGTGTTTGAGTCACACAGAGGGCAGGACACCTCTTGTGCTCTCTGCCATTCTGCCCACAGCTCCTCCTTCCATTTCCTTTCTGACTTTCCAGCCCTGGGGCATTGAAGTGTTCAGGCTGCTGGCTTGAGATTTAGGATCCTTGATCCTACTGGTCTTTTGTGTTGGTCTGTCTTTCTGGCAGCTCAACTTTGTGATCTGGAGAACAGGGCTACATTTGTCATGGGTTGTATTTACTCTTCCGGGAGGGGGTGTGGGTGGACAGCTCTCAGAATATCAGATGTCGCCAGGGTAGGATTCTGAGTGGAGAGCAGGAGAAAGAGAGGTGGGGGTGGGGGGGTGGCACAGAGGCAACCTGTTCCCTGCTAACAGAATCCGGGAGGCATCTGCAACTTCTCAGCAGCTGGATCTCAGGTGCCCCGAGGATGAACACGTGTTGCTCACACGCTTCTGCTCTTCTGCATTGGCTCCAGCAGCTCTGTGTGTACAAAGAGCAAGGATGTAAGAGGCTGCCCATGTAGCCAGGTGACACTTTAAGAATTTATTATTTCTGCAAAATTCTAGTGTTCGCTGCCCAGGTTTTGCCCTGGTGAATGCTTGTAATGCAGCTTCATGGTCACCTAGGGAAAAAAGAAGCCTAGTGGCCCCTGTAATCACTGCATTAATGTGCAGCCTCTACCCTGGGTATGCATAGCATCCTTTAACAAACGTACAACAGTGGCCCATGTTCCGTTAGGGAGTGTAGCCAGAGGTTGAAGATGATAAAATCTCCAGTTCCTGCCAGCAAAAGTGTGAAGCCTGTCAGTCTGAGGATTAACTTTTCTGTAGGAACAGCTAAGACCTTTTCCCTTACCCCCTCAACACTTTTTTTTTAGCCTGACAGGAGCTGTGGTGTGGGTTGAGGGAGTGAGGGGTGGTGGAGATGTCAAATAGTCTTCATCATCATGTGTTTTTACAGTGAGTTTTATGATTCCTACTCTAGCAGTGAAGAAATGGAGGCTCAAGTTATTTAAGGGACATAGGTCATGCTGATGACAAAAGCTAGGACCCAGATTTTACTCCAAAGCTATCACCTGCCCTGCACCAGATTCCCCTAAGTTAACATGGGACTGTAAAGTCAGGTGGCTGAAGGCTGTCACTGGTCACCCATTGGTCAACAGGAATGAGGCTCTCTCCATCCTCAACTGAATCTTGCAAAGAAAGAAGATCAGACCTGACATTTATGAAACTTTTGGCTGGATATTCTCCATCTTCCCTAAGTGGCATATAGGTGTTGACCAATCTGGGCTAACTGGGAAATCTGAGCCGAGCATGGCTGTTTGTTTAGCTGTCTTTTATCTTAGATTTCTCTTCCAGTGATGAGTCAGAAATTGTCCTTTTTCTGATGGATTTCAACACGTTTTAAATCCTCCAAACAAAACTCACCTCAATGGGTTTTGTAAGGAGAAACTGAAACTTATAAAAAGATGTATAAATGAATGTATTTTTGTATCAATTTATTACATTTCATAAGAATTAACATCAGAAAATTCAGAAAGTTAAAATTTAAGTGCACAGACAAAAGGAGGACTACGCAGTTTTTGTGCTGAGCAAGCAGCCAATGTGGTTCTGAATTCCTTGCTGGTCAAAGTCAAAGCAGAAACAAGATCAGGTCTAGGATACTGGTTTTCATAAAGAAAAAGGCATAGAACGCAAACTCCCCAGGGAGATGGTGACTTTCCTGGGACCTAAATGTGGAGTAAGTTTCTCTGGAAGGCTGAGAAGGACAAAATGTCCTGGATTGACCACTGCCCCATCTATCTCACTAAATTCCACAGTACTCCAAATGTGGTTTTACTGTTATACCAAAGCAAAATGCCTCAGCACAGTACACAGAAAGGAAATCTGAAGGACTGAAACATGGTCCCTTGGTGCATGTTTCTGGAACTACAACAAATGCAGAATTAATCTAACTCTCAAATAAGAACATGGATGAAGTGCACATCTTGCCATAATCTTGTACAGAACATGTTTCTATCAGTAGCATGGATGTGGTTTGTACCTAAGTTCCCTGTGTTGACAGCTTGGTCTCCATGGGCTCTCAAAAAAATGCATTCAGTTCTCCTGGGACCACAGATTGTTCTGTTCCTGGGAGATGGGACTGGGATAAACAAGCAAGACTGGGCTCCTGCTTGTTGACTAACTGTCTCCCCATGTGCTCTTTCCTCTATGTGCTCTGGCCAAGATGCTGCCCACCAGGGGGCTCTCACCAGAGACCAAGAACATGGGGCCACCCGATCTGTAGTCTCCGAAACTGTGAACCAAAGAATCTCCTATCTTTATAAAGCACCCAGCCCTAAGATGCTTTGTTATAGCAACAGAAAACAAATGAAGACCAAGTTGGAATCAAAACTTGGACAAAAGGCAGTTTGAGGTTAAAGACATGAGTGCCTCGGAATCCTCATGAGGGCCATTTAAGAGGGGATGTTAGTGGGAAGTGGTAGAGCTGGGGGGCCTACTTAGGCCAATTTTCCCAGACTTTTCTGATTTGGGGGCCAAAATTCCTGCATACCTCAGTCCCCACAGGTACAGTAAGGACACAATCTGCACTCAGACTGGGATTTATTTAGTGGCATCTCTGGGAGAACCCAGCAGATGTCCCAGAGTTGACACAGGTGTTTTGTGCTACCAGAGCAGACTGCTGGCATCTAATGTGGGGTACAGTCCTTTCTCTGTGTAAAACCAGGGACTGCCTAGGGCCCTACTGGAGAAGTTTCCACCCCACCTCCTCAGAGATGGGCAGGAATCCCAGGTCAGAATGAGCTCAGGAGTTATCTACCCCAAAGGGCAAGTTTAGAGAGCAGCTTCACACAGCAGAAAGAGCATGAGCCTTGGAGTTGGCCAGGGCAGCCTGGCTTCGCTTCTGATTAGCTGCAGGATTCAAGGATTTGGAGTTTTGCACTTAATGCCCTGAGACTTAGTTTTGTCATCTGTGAAGTGGCTGCAGGGATGATTGGAAAATTCCTTGAAGTACTTGAAAGCCTTGGTATCATGGCTGGACTGTAAACTCTCCTCTCTGCCCTGTCCTCTTCTCAGCCCTGGATGCATGGGAGTGCGAACCAGATCACAAACTGGTCCTCCATGAACCTCAGCCTCTGGAATAGCCCCACTGCACCATGGTGATGAGTGGAGTTGACCTCTCAGCCCATTTGGTCTTTCTGCTTGCAAAAGACAGGAGTTCTCAAACTGTGTCACAGAAACAAAATATTGAAAACATGCTTGGACTCCAGAGTCCCTTTTTTAACTGGGAAAATAGGTACACTTTTTCCCCTTCCCTTTCCCTTTCCCTTGTCCCCTCCCCTCCTCTTTTCCCAGAACCATCTTCCTGCTCTTGCCCCCATGTCTGGGTTTCTCCACTGTGGCCTCTCCCGGAAGTACTTCCTCTCTGCAGACTCAGACTCCCATCTATGAGGCTGATGGCTGCGAGCATCTCTTGCAGCTCTATTGCCTGAGATCTGGATCTGGTCTTCACTCATGGTGGTCAGTGGTGTTTACTCAACCCCTGTTGAGCACCCAGCACCTCTGCACCAGGGCACAGCTGAGCAAAAGACCACAGCTTCTGCCATCCAGACCTCCGGTGCCTGCAAGGAGCAGCAGTGAGCACCACAGAATGGATCCGCAGGGTGTAGGTGGTTTTTGATGGGAAGGAAAGCCGAGCAGGGAGGGAAGAAAGGGCCTGTGCGGGTAGTGGGGCTGAGGGGGAGCTGAGGATGCTCCAGAGATGGGCTGGCAGAGCTGACTGCAAGAAATGAACACAAGAGCAGAGACTGGGGAAGAACAAGCTGTGCAGGTACTGGACAGTGTTCTGAACAGAGGGACAGCACAGG
Source organism: Hydrochoerus hydrochaeris (assembly GCA_004027455.1). Taxonomy (NCBI): domain Eukaryota; kingdom Metazoa; phylum Chordata; class Mammalia; order Rodentia; family Hydrochaeridae; genus Hydrochoerus; species Hydrochoerus hydrochaeris. The sequence continues at coordinate 124,236 of PVLA01003776.1, forward strand.
TCTGAGATTGGAGCATGCGTGCCTTTTCCCGGACGGCAAGGAGGTGGCTGTTGGGCTGTGCTAGCCTGGGGAGAGCAGTAAGATACAGTCACGGAGGAGCCTGTGTCTGACTGTGTAGGACAATGACAGGGCAGCTCTAGTCAGCTCAGAGCCAGTCCCCTGCTAACCCGAGCAGGGATCCAAGATCCTCTGCTTGTCCCATCTGATTCCTTGGTGCTGCTTCTCACATCTTTTTACACATGGCATGATCCTTACTCATCAGACACAGAGGAAGGTACCTTCAGAGTCACCCATCAGGATGGGTGTGACAGGTTGGGTTTGTAGGGCCTGCAGTGATGAGGTCAGTCCTGCCTCTCTCCTTCCACACTTACGAGTAGATTGGTCCTGTAGGGCTTGGAACACCAAAGACTGTGATGTGCACAGGCTTTGGGGAAGTGCAAACCGAGTCTTGCCAGTGTTGCCGTGAATTTCCCTACTGTGTATTGGACATGCCCTGAGTTCATTCTGTACAGCCATTATTTTTCTCTTATATGAGGGAAATATCTGAAAAATCTGTGCTAAGCATCTGCCACAGTGGCCAGGAAACCCCTAAGTTTAACCTTTGTGTCTTCAGTTATCTTGGGGTACAGAGGCCCAGGCCCATGGCCTCATGTCTCCTGCCAGACCCACAGATATCACCCCGTTTCTCAGCACATGCTTATGATATTGAGAGGACAATAGGCAGCCTCTTTTTTTTTTTTAACCAGGGATCAAACTTATGATATTACGCTTGCCAGGAAGGTGCTTATGCTGCTGAGCGAAACCCCCAGCTTAGCCTCTTGTTCTCAGAAGATTGGTGGAGTTCAGTTGAGCCACTGTGTCCCACACATCTGAAACCATCCCAGAGTGTCTCATGTTCTGGGAATTCTGCATCTCCTTTGGTTTTGGCACAAGATGGACTGTACCTTATGGTGACTCTGCTTTCCAGAAGACCCCAAATCACACTGCAGGGGTGACAGAGCCAGTGTCTTTCCACTCCCCACCTCCCTTTGAAAAGCCAACCCCACTCTTCAGACTGACGACACTGGCTAGTGACCCAGGCTGCTGCCTCCAGTGCCAGCGGGACTGGATGTGAGGTTTCCGGGAAGATGCCACGGAGTAGCTCTTGCATTCCAGACAACAATCTCTAAACCAAGATGAGTGGGGCTGGACGACACCCCTGGCCACTTCCAAAGCTGAGCAGGGAGGGTCGCACAACCCATGCATCTGCTCGGAACCGCTGGGGCTGCTTCCTCACCTTGCAAACAGCCATCACCCAGGTCTCACCTGACTGTCCCTCCTCTCCTTTCCTTTGCCTCACCCTGGCCTGCCTGGGCAGTGCTGTGACTCCCTGGCCCTGCAAAGCTGCGGTGCCCCCTGAGCTTCCCTTTTTAGGCCCCCAGATGGTCGCTCAGCCAGTGCTGTCTCCTGTTGGGTTCTGGCTGTTCTGGGGCGTCTCTAGGGGGTGAGTTCAGCAATCCCTGCTGTTAGGAGATGGGAGCTGGCTGTTGCTCTGGCCTCTGATGCTTGTCACTTTGCTGCGGAACAGAAACCCCACGGCAGGTGTCTGCGGAGACTCAGTGGGATCAGCGAGGCCCTCCTGACTCCTGTGCTCACAGACAGACAAGGGAGTGGGGTAATGAGGGTGGACACAGACGTGACCGGCATTGCACATTGTCTCTGGGAACCTCCCAGATGATAGCAGAGCGCAGGGACACGGAGGTGATGACCTCTCCTCTGCAAACAGCAGGGATCAGAATGGAGTCACTGTCCACCTGAGAATGGAGGAGGCTCGTGCGCTTAGCAGTTTGGGTCAGGACCGGCTTTTCACTCCTGTGACTCTGCAGCTAGCTCACTTCATACAGCGTAAAGGGAGAAACAATGCATCCATGTGTTTCCCCAGCTCTGATAGGGGCACACGCCCCAGAGACCCGGATGGTGGCGACATCGCGGTTCAGCAATGCAGCAAATTATCTCGCTGCTCGGCAGACACTGCATACTATATTAATGTAGGATGGATCTCTAAGTTACTGTATTTGGTGGGGTGGTGTGGGAGGGCTAAATGATCAATGGTTGGACATTTCCTGGATATCTAGTTAAAGGGAAATTGATGTCAGGTGGTTCTAACCTTATGATGGGTTCAGTAGGACAGTTAAGTGCAATTACTTTTAATTCATTCCTGATTAAAGTAGATTCTTAAATAGTCATCCATGAAAAGTGGGCCAAAGAAATATCTGCCATATATCTCAGTCTCATTTTTTTGAATGACATGTAAAGCCTATCGTAGTCATTATAATTTAGGACCTTTGATCCTTACACAGGGTATGATTCTGACATTATAAAATGATGTTGCCTTTTGTTCAGTGCTTTTAATTCTTTTATTCATTCATCCACAAGTTTTTTACCGAGCATGTACTACATGGAAGTGGCAGAAATCCAAGAGAATCTAAAATACGTTTTTTGCTCTTGGGATTCGTGGAGGTGGTATCGATACCATCCTGATGACAGATATGCCTGAGATCGTTTATGAAGGAGCAGGAAGAGAGCAGGGTGCTAGTGTGTGGTGCCCACTGAGGGGCTGACACAGGCCTCATGGTGAATGCCGGGGAGGGACTCTGAGGAGGGGCCCTATACAGGTGGGAAGGGTGGCTCCTGCTGTGCGTGGGAGGCCCTGGCAGTTCCCATAGGGAGCTCAAGGAGAGCAGGGGCCTGGGCTCCAAGGAAGAGAGGTGGGAGAGCATCACGGAGGAGGAGGTGCCTCAGCTGACTGTTAGGAGCAGGACGGAGGGCTGGCATTTTCCTTCCCTTTCCAGGGGTGTGACAGACCACTAAAATCACACATGTACAGAAGCCTCACAGAAACTCTGCAAAGCAGGAGGTCTTATAGCCCAGTGTCAGGGGGAAAACTGAGACCTGGAGAGGTCTGGTAGCCTGACCAGTGTCACACGGCAGGCAGAGGAAACTCTGGACTCTGAACCCACGCTGCGAATTCTTAACACACTGTGCACCTTTGGGCTGGGTTGCTGGTGGGGTAGGAGAAGGGGAAGTCACTTTTAAAATATATTAGAAATAATATCTCAAAAGGAAGTTTTATTTGCATAGCTTTCTTGGTTTGGGTTAAACAGCTCACTTGAAATAGAAATGAATTTGTTATTATATGGAAAGAAAAGAGGCAAAAATGAAATTTGTCCAAAATGTCCTATCTTCAAATAGATGTAGAATTGAGAAACTCAGCGCGGATGTTTTTCTTAATGTTTTAAAATTTTATTTTTTATTTGTTTTTATTTTATTACATGCCCAGAGTGCCACACTCCTAGGCTGTCTATGTGGACACATGTAAATGTCACACAGAGAATCGAGCACGTTTAACCTCGATTCAAGCATGATGTGAAAAATGGCTGCAGTTTTGACTTTTTAAAAGCTGTCCGTTTATTTCCCTTTCTCCGTTGATAACTTCTGGTTGTAACACTGAAGTCTCACAAACACAGCTCAGTGAACTTGCAGAATGAGCTTAGTGTTCTCGGGGCAGTCCGAGTTGAACAGCACATAATTTGGCACAATTTGCCAGGCAGGAGTTTAAGACAAATCCAGGACTGAGAAGCACAGAGGCTTTATTATTTCTAAGTGAGTTCATGTAGTGTACATGGCTTGCACTGATCAGAATCCATCTCCATTCCTCCCCACCCCCACTGCACCCCCATGCTTTCATAAAGTGTCGCATTCACATCCTCCTGCTGTCCAAATAGAGATGCTGCTACTTCACATTTCCATCTGTGCTCTTAGCAGAGTCACAGATGACATTTCTTTTGGCCTCTCCACCCTGGTGGTGTCACCCAGAGGTTGACAGGGTAGGGGGGGCCAGGTGTGGCCCTTGATTTCTGTACTGTTAGGAAGAAGATGGTGCTCTATGTAGATATACGGGGCTTTATAACTAATAATCACTGTCACACAATTCTACATAAGTGTAGAATCAAATTCTTAAGAAAAAGAAAATCAAGATTTGCAAGTATCCATGCACATGGCTCCATGTTGGATACAAGGTCCTCCTGACTCCTGTGCTCACAGACAGACAAGGGAGTGAGTGAATACCCAGACCCACATTTTGCCTGTTGGCCTAGCGTGATTAACAATAGCATTCCTTGTCATTGGCAAGCACTGTCCGAGTATGGACAGTAAGTTATGTCATCACTCTGTGCATAATCTGAACAAGAACGCATTAGGGGAAATCTTCCTACTTCTCTGTGCACATCTGCAAACTGAGTCTCTGAGACATGAACTACCTCAAAGTCACACAAGCATCTGACAAAATGGTTTCTTCCTTTCTGTGTTGTCCTGTTACCTCCCAGAGAGTGTTTATCTCTACTAAAGGATAGAGCTCATCTAATCGCAGGGGAGATTAATGTATTTCCCAACTCTTTGAAAAGAAAGCATTGGCTTTCACTGAAGCACACCTTCAGCTCTTTTCCAAGAGTGGGGATGTGGATGTGTCCTGTGCTTCTGCATACTTCCTCCCACCTGTCCCTGGTGGCCAGAGGTGACATGTCAAAAAATAGATGGGGAGTTGAGGACCAGAATGAAGTTCTTACATGAGCTTGTTGACTCTAGGAAGATGACAGATCTACAGTGTTGGACCCAGAGCTGGTTCTGCCCACCAGGGGCCAAGTAAACTCAGTGGCCAAGCCAAGGATGCAGACACTCACAGTATCATGTTTCCGCACAATTTCCTGTTACGAGGGGATAAAGTAATTTATCCTATGGGTGTTTGAAATATCTGAGCCAATCAAGAAGATTAAGAGATTCTTTAGGGCTTTGGAGCAAACATACACCACAGGATGTAGGGCAGGAGGTGAGAATCCCAATGCAGGGAGTTGGGAACCTTGATTCTAACTCTGCCTTCACGGCTACTGGCTGTGCTGAATAGTAAATCTTCTAAGGATATTTCTTCATCTTCAAAAAGAAGATGATATTAGATTACAAGGGGACCCTGCCTGAGAGTAAGGCCTGCCTACTGCTACTTTTTGTAAGTAAAATTTTCCTAGAACAGAGACTCCTGCATTCACAAGCACTCCGTGAAATTCTCAAGCTGCCCCAAGCATTGAGTACAGGGGCTCCTTGGCTCACACAGGTTTATGTTCTGATAAACCCACTACAAATTGAAAATACCTTAAGTAAAAATGTACTTATCTCTAACCTGCTGAACACCAAGTGTCACTCACCACATACACTGTGTACTGCACACATGCATAGAGGTCAGTGTTTGGCTGGTGAGCACGTGGCTGACTGGGAATTGAGGCCACTATCTAGCACCTCAAAAGAATAGATAGTGCTACATGAATCCAGAGAATGACTCAACTCACTCTCTCACCATTATAAAGTCATTATACAGTAAAGTAAGCTGGGCACCATCTGCAATTGTGACAGAGAATGAATTAGCCCCAGTGTATGACATGCTTGCTTTCTGGCCCTTACTGAAAAGAGCTGCTGACCTGTGGATTATGTAGTCTCTGATGAAGCTTGAGCTCTGTGTAACTCTCCAACCTACCAGAGAAGAGGAGAGTGAGAAAATGCAAGGTGAAGCTAGATGTATAAATAAGAGTCAAAACCAGAAAGTAATTTGTAAACAATCCACAAGTGAGTTTTCCTAAGGGTGATAGATGGCAACACTACCTACTACTGGCCAGGAGGACTTTGTGGATATAAAATGAGCTCAAGGACCACAGGACAGGTGACACTTATGTGCAGGGGTCAGACCCTGAGGCTCATTGTCATTATGGTGGTCAACAGGAGGAAGACTTCTGCTTGTCCCTCATGCCTCAGAATTCCTAAAAAATTAGCTTGAAGTAGAGAAATACAGGACGAACAGGTGCCATAGCTGCACCTTGAAGGTCCTCTAGAGAGGAAGGAACAAGAGGTCAGGGGAGGTTGAGAAGAGATGGAATCCAAAGCTCAAAAATAGTGCCGGATGAGCCCTCCAGGTCTCAGACAGTGAGTGAGGATAGTTACTGTTGTGCTTGCATTAAATCACGCTAATCCTGATGCCAAAAGCCACTCTGAATGATGAAATGAAGAAGCCCACAGCGGTGACCAAGAGGTCTTGTCACTACCCCAGGAGAGGCTGTTGTGGGCTCTGGATCCTGTCTTGGGGGCCCAAGACTGACCACAGAAGAGTCTCGCAGAGCTGAAAAGTCTGTTTGACTTGGAGTTTCCTGTGTGTTTCTTGGCAGGAGGAGCCCATCCTGCAGCCACAAGTGCCCCAGATTAATGGCTCAAGTAACACCAACTGGGCTCAGGTCAGCCCTTCTGCTGTTGACCCTGTTCCATAGCCTTGACCTGTTTTGTTGGCTATAAGAGGCTTTTGTCCCAGGGGCCTGATTGCCCGTGTCACAACACGAAGAATCCAAAGTGTGAGTATATTTTATTCCCTAGCACGAGCATATGCTCTGTGGTGAGAAATCTGAGAGACTGAGATAAGAGAGAGTTGTACTGTGCTGCAGTGAATCCCAAGACAAAAGTCAAAATCAGTTCTGAGTAGCAATCTTGACTTAGTTGCTTGCTTTTTTAAGTTTCTTTGAATTCTGCCTGAAATCCTGGGGGAAAGTTGGATGAAGTGTCCAGAATTCAAACCCAAAAGAAGCCTGGGGTTCCCTTTCCAGCACTAATGAGGTGAGCTGATGTGGACACAGCTTTGATGGGTCAGCATCCCCTCCATGATGGATACTGCTGGGAACAACGTGGGATGTGGAGGTACATGGTTGTGTGTTTACCTGCTGTCTTAGTTACTTCTCTCATTGCTGGACAAAACAGGAAATACCGGAAGTTAAAGGGGGAAAGGTTTATTTCACCTCACAGTTTATAGAAGCTTCAGTCCATAATCTGATGGTTTCAAAGCAAGAAGGCAGAGGGACATCACAGAGGAGAAACAGCCCATGGTGTAGCAGGGCAGGCAGCAAGCAGCAGCAGCCTGCCTTCCATCTCTCCCTTTATACTTCATCTAGGCTGAAATACCATCAATTAGTGCCACTCACACCATGGTGGGGCTTCCATTAGCCACACCCTTAATTCCAGTATCATACTCTTAATTCACAGTCTAACCCAGCTACCTGTTAAACTCCCCACCTATGATTGTGTAAGGCTTTGGGAGAACATCTGGATACAAGTCATAATACCTACTTTATTTGTCCTTTCTCTGGAGCCTTATTGCCCTTTTATCACTCTTGGTAAGAGGGTAGAGATATTTATTTCCCTAATCTCTCTTCAAAATCTAAAGAAAATCAAAATATTCCCTGTAAAATTTTGAAATGTGTTAATTTGACATAGACTATGGCAACTACACTCTGTTACATGTACCGCATTTATATCAGGATGGACATTGAGTAATGTGGATTTTGTTCATTTTTGAAAGATATATAATGCCCAAACTAAAGGAGTGATTTCATTGTCGAATTGCCTTCATTCACTATGCCACTTCAACAATGCTGGAAACAGGAGTGAAAAATGAACTGAATTTCATGTAAACAAAACAATAAATTCCTACTAGGCCAGGAACATGCACAATAGAAGTGGCAGGCATGTGTGTTTGTCTGTGTGCATGTTCACATGTGCAGTGGAGTGAGAAGTGTGGGGCCCTGGCATGGGAGCCAGCCTGGAGTGTGGGTGCTGAAGGGTTCTGGGCTTCATGGATGCTGGAGTGAGAGTGAGCTCCTGGTCTAGCAGAACTCTTGTGAATGCCCTAAGAAAGAGTGATTGATAGCACTTTGGACCTTTTAGGCAGGAAATGTGACTGCTTTCCCTTTGTCCTCATGAGAGCTGCCAGAGAAACAAAAGCCCAGAGCATATAAGTGAAAGAAAATGGTCTTGCATGATGCTCCAGCTTGAGGCCAACCCCACTCCCAACTCCTGTCACTTCTCTTAGCTAAGAATAGTTGGCACTGGACATTCCTGGCTTCCCAAAGGATCACCTGCCCACTAGGTTCCTTGATAATCCTGCAGTCTTGTGTGTGGGGTGTCTTATTCTTCTGGCAGCTTAACTCACCTAAAACTTTCCCTTTAGAACTTGTGTTTAAGAAAGGTTCTCAAAGATGTCAAGCTGGCCATTAAAGGTAACTACTTGACAAGTGACATAGACCTCAAGGAGAAGGTTTTTCTCCTTCTCACTTCCTCACCCTCTGTGAGTAGCTGCTGTCTATGGATTATGGGAATTTCCACAAGTCACTGTTCTGGGAGAGGACTAGTTCTGGGAGAGGTGGTGAGGCTGGCACTGGAATTCATTTCAGAATTGATTCTCCAGGAGGACTTTCCATATCTTCACCTTCCAGGCATAGCACACACCTGTAAGATTCTCAAAGGCATTATTCATAACACTGTCTGAAAGATAGCGGCATTGCACCAAAATGTGTAGCTGTGGATTTCCCTGTTGTTGGCTGCATTCGCGATTTTGAGTCTCCTGGCACAAGGACGTCTTATTTCCTACTTGAGCCAGAAACTTCAATCCAGCTGACACTGCATGAAGGGACTGAGTATTGAGGTCCATTGTTGCACGAGTGAGTGGTTGATGCACATTGGTTCAATGAGGTATTTTTGTTTTTAATAGAAGCTGAAGAGGGTGTGGAGAGGCATTTTAAAAGAAGCACAGTAAGGCAAACAGGTTCATCTCCTTTAATGAGCTATTTAAAGCCTGCAAGTGACATTTTTTAAAAAGATGGTAAACTCATAATTGTCATGAGACTAGAAAACGGATGTGCTCCTCCATTGCCAATGCCAGCTCAAATTGTTATGAGCTTCTGAACAAAGGTATTTGTGAACTATAAATAAAGTTCTTCCTCTTTTAAAAATTTATCCTAAGGATATAATTAGTGATGCAGGTGAAGATATAGCCTACAAATATTTTCAACATATATTTCTAAAAAAAAAAAAACTGAAATAAAATGTCCAATAGATTCAAGTGGGTAGTCAAGCAGATTATGATGTACATATCTTGCCAACACATCATTTTGGAAAATTGTTCAGCGACACAGAAAGGAATGTTCAAAGGGAAAAATAGCAGGGAATAAAATGAGAATTAAGTAAATAACTTTGGTGAATATCAACATATGCATGGGGAAAGTATTAGAAGAACATTTATTATTTCTACCTGATAAGACTTTACCTTCTGTTTACGTTTCCAAAATAAATATGAATTATTGTTACAGTTCTAAAAAGCTTATAAATATAATGTTTTTCTGAAGAACTCAACAGTCCATTAACGGTATAAACAAAAGTAACATTATTTAATTAAACCTGTGCCTACTTTATTAATAAAAGCTGAGGTTCTTTATAAAAATATGCATGATAATTTAGCAGTAATTTAAAAAACAAATGCAAAAAAAGAAATTTGAACCCAATGATGAGACTGACAGGTGAAAGCAGAGCACAGATCTGCAGGCCATAAAGACTTCATTGTATGGGTTGAGCCATGAATTTGAGGACAGAAGCAGAGGTTTTCAGCCTTGCATTTTAGAGATACAAGTATGCAACCAAGTTGGCAAGTCTCAATGGAGATGCTCCTGAACACTGTGCTCAGAGCACCACCCCTCTGTGAAAGTTGCAGGTGGTGCTCTAACACAGGACTCAGAAGGCAACTGCCCACAGCCTGCTGATGGGTTCTTCCTACAACAGAGCCCAAGCTGAAGGCTGATGCAGGCTCCCAGCCCTGAGTGTTTGGTGACTTGCTTGTAACTCATAGAATTTGATACAGATGAAAGGACAGCAGTCCATTGGTTATATCCCAGGAAACCATTCATGTCCATCTTATGGGAGACCCTCGCTCTTGATGGTTTTGATGGTGTCAGTGGCCGTGTTTAGGTGACCAAATGACAAAGAACCAAGGACAGACAGCAATCTCATATCAGCAGGAGACAGGCTCTTAGTTAGCAGTTCCGAAGAGCTGACTCCTGCTGACAGCCACAGAAAGAGCTTTCCAAGGAACCTCAGCCCCGCCAGGCACCAGAGACCTGGAATAGAGGACCTGGCGACGCCAGGTCAGTATCCCTGGCCCACAGGCTCTGTGAGACAATGAATTTGCATTGTCTTAAGGCACTATGTTTTTGGTGACCTGTGACACAGCAACAGATAACTAACTGCAGTCATATTCTTAAGATCCCAGGATTTCAGCCCGGACCTGACTGAATCCAGGACCCTTGTTATCAGCCACTTCTCTACTAGCTTTGAATTTATCTCCTTGAGCAAATTTACCTTAACTACTTCAGATGTGTAATCACATCATATAAATGACAGAGATACATTAGAGAAATCTCTCATTAGGTGGCTTAATTATGTGAACATCACAGAGTGTACATCCACAGTCATACACAGTACAGCTAACTGCTCACCCAGGCTGCAAAGCGACTACAAATCTGTACCACATATTAATGTTCATGGTACTGTGGGTGAGTCTACCACCCTGGTAAGTGTGAATCTGAGCACCTCTGGGTGTAGAGAAGTGGTCACAGGCCTGTAGAATAAAGATGAGAAAAGGTACAAGTTCACAATCACTCACCAGGACTGAATTTGCTCTGGGTGAGTCAGGGCATGAATGTGGGGGCCAAGGGTGTTACTACTCCCCACTCTGAATTTATAAACGCTGTCCACTCACAGGGCATTCAATTTATGCACAAGATATTTTACTCTCTTCAATAATAAATTAACCTTAGCTTACTTTATGGTAGCTTAATTTTATCTTATAAACTTAATTGTTTAAATGTTTCATTCTTTTGTAATAACACTTAGCTTACAACATATATACATTTTATAGCTGTATAAAAATATTTCCTTTCTTTTCATGTATTTATTTTTCGGGGTACTCAGGATCGAACTCAGGGTTTTGCACATGCTAGGGAAGCACAGTTCTTTTGAGCTATACTCTCAGCTCATTTTTCTTAAATGTTTTTATTCTATAAGATTTGTTTAATTTAAAATTGTTGTATTATTTAATATTTTTGTTTGAAACTTTGAACAGAAATATGCACATTAGCTTAGCCTACCCAGGGTCAGGATTATAGTTCTGTCTATAGTTCTGTCTGCCACCTCTGCATCTTGTCCACTGGAAAGCTTCAGGGCAAAGATAGATGCAGAGATGTCACTCCTATGATGATGGTGCCTCTTCTGGAATCCTCTTGGAGGGACTGCCTGAGGCTCCTGAGCAGGTGCCACTGTTCACCTAAGTAACTGTAATAGTTACTTTCCTGTTGCTTGAAGGTAACACCTGACACTAAAAACTTAAAAAAGAAGAGATTATATTTGGCTCATAGTTTCAGGAGACTCAGTTTATGGCAACTTGGCTCCAAGGCAGAGACATCATGGAAGAAGGGCATGATGTAGCAAAGATGCTTAGTTCACGAGAAGCAGAGCAAGGGGGGCAGTGCTAGGGAGGAAGGGGACAGGGACTAAGGTCACATCTTCATGACCCACCCAGATATACCCAGCAGTGGCTCTTACTAATCCTCTAGTCAAGCATGTTGGCAGAGCTGAGCTTAATCAATCCATTGCTTTGCAAGATGGTATAAATAAATCAACAATTTAGTTCTATAGATGTTTATTTGTGTCTGCAAGGTGGCAGACACTGGGCCAGGTACCAGGCATTTAGACATGAATGAATCACTGTTTCTCATCCTAAAGTTGCCAGAACCTGGAAGAGATTGAGTCACATGAGAAAAGACAACAACACAGAGCAACCAGCAGCTTCAGAGAGGTGTGGAGATGAACCATGAGAATGCCACTTGTCAAGGCCATGAAAGGTTGAATAGAGCTGATGTTACACGGATCAACCTATTAAAGGTTAGATGCTAAACAGAGGCAGAATAATTTGTGAACTGACATGGTCTAGATTTATAAGGGCTTTGATCTTAAACATGGAAACATGATAGATATTTGAACCTTAAGCAAACAGCAGAGTAGCTTGAGTGGATAAATCATAAAGTGATCACATCATGGACAAGTGGGTTGGTTGGTGAATTCTCAAGGTGAGAAGTGAACAAGGATGTGGTTTCAGACTGCTGCACACACTTAGACCTGAAGGACTGGGTGGTAGTTAACTCGGGAGAGATGTGTTTTCATTCAGCACGACTCTAGGATTCTAGACAAAACCTTGCCCAGAAAAATCCCAGCAGGGAAAAATTTAGCACTAGATCCAGTGAACAGCTAAGTATTTTGAGGAAATGGATAGAAATCCCATTTCTGGAGCCATTTCAGGTGTAATGAGAGAAAGCACTCAGAAGTCTTGTCCAGGAAGAGCTATACCAACAGGCAAGTGTCCCATTGATTTAATCCAGATCCTTTTCATTTCTTTCTCCTATAAACCCCTGGTTGTTTGCCTCGCAGTGGAAGGGGCTGTTACGCCTCTCTTCTGCAGGCCTGCCCTTTATAAAACTGATCATACAGAGATAAGAAGTTATGGCTTTAAAATAAAATGTTATGACATTTAAGCAAAATCAAATCTGTTCGAGTGCTTTCACACTCTGAGGGAAGGATAATTGTGTCACAAAGTTGGATTCAAGTTGAGATTTTTGTGGTGACCTGATGGGCTGCTCCCCACTTCCCATGTAGCATCCCTCAGCAACACAGATGTGGGAAAAGTAGAAGCCACTGTGAAGAGTTTTCAGAAACCATCTTGGTTATCTGATGGAAGGTCACAGTGTTGATAGTTGATTTAGTCAGCATATGAGTCACCTTATGCCCTGCTGCCTTAAAGCTCAACACCCTATCTTGGAAGCTCAGATTTCCCATGAATTGACCTTCAAAATCTAGAGAACATGTGAGGCAGTTTTAGCCAGCCGAAAGATTTGCTTTTGTTTGGGTTTCCTGCATCCTACCTCAGAATGATGGAGGTTAGAGTGGGAACAGCCACTTTGCCATGTGGGCCTATGTTGGGGAGAAGTGACTGGTGACAACATTGGGCTGTCTAGATATAGGTGGCATCTGAACCACCTCTGAGGTTGTTCTGGGCAAGGGTGCCCAAGTGGAAACACAGTAAGCACCCCATTCTAGATAGTGGGGACCTCAGCATGAGCTACGAAGTGGGTGGGAAGCCCTGACTCCATGTCTTACTGCTCTCCTCTGCTGGCACTGTCTGCTCTGCCTGACCTGCCTGAGGGCTCCCTGCTCCCACAGCAAAGCTATCCTTTCCCCTCCAGAGCCCCTCATGGTGGCTGGGACTGGTCTTGGGACTGCATTTATATTGACTCAGTTTTGCTTGGTCTCGCTTATCCCAGTGACCTCTCATGCCTGCCTGCTATATGAATGATGTCCTATGTCTAAGAAAGAGCATCTGACACTGGCAGACATTCCTGTTCTGATGGGTCCTGGCCAGTTCTGTCCTCTGCCCCCAGTATCTGTGTGACCTGTGATGAGAAGGGCCATGAAAGAGTCACCATTTTGGCAGGGGAAACTGGGGTCTCCTCTGGGGTCCACACAGCACAAGTTGGAGAATGGGTGTGGATAGCAGAGAGGTCTCAGTCTCCTGAGTACTGGGGTGTGTGATGTTGGTGTCAGGCTCCTGATGCTGAAGATCAGACCTAGAGCACTGTCAGCGTGTCTTGGGTGGCATTGAAGAACAGCATAAAGTCAGAGTAAAGGTTTTGCATGAGACAATGACAATGACTGATGATCTGTTTCATAGTACATTTTCTGTAAAGCCATCCCTGATGTGTGTTTGTCCTGTCTCTGTATCTGTTCTGTCTACACACACACACACACACACACACACACACATGAACACAGGTGTACACATCCACACTCGCATCTATATACACAGGGCTGAGATTAAGCCCTTGCTGGTAACACTATTCCAGGAGAAAACAAAAACCAAAGAAATCAAGATAAACAACACTCAATTGCAATATCTAAAAAAAAATCAAAGTGAATTTAGAAAGAAAACCCATGACAGACAGACAGATGTCAGAACTATAAACAAGATCAGTATTACTGATTTTTCCCTTGTCCCAGGCCTCAATATTTCTCAGCATATAACTGATTGTCTTTAGTTAAAATGTTGATATTTTTATTATGAAATTTTACATTAATTTTGATTCTTTAAATAGTGCATCAAAATAATAAATACAAAAATTATCTATCTGGATTACTGAGGTTTTAGAAGCCAAATTCTGTTTTGAGAACACTACGCACTCTACCCTCACCCCTGTCCAGATTCACAGGGGTTGGACATGCACAGACACACATACAGACACACACTACACACACACACATCTTGCACTTGACAAGGTGCATGGTTTTCTTTGCTGAAGGCATTGTGCTATCCATGACTCTGTTATCTCTTACCCACTGGTGAGTGCAGCTTCATGTCACAGTTCTCTGCAGAGTGGCTTTGACAGGAAATACATGTGACCTTCATCCCTGTTTATTACTGATTTTACTTTCTTTGGTTTTAAGGTAACTTGGTTAAGCACAGTCTAAAAGCATTATATGTAAAATTCCAGAAATAGACAATAAGAAGAGAGAGAAAAAGAGACAAAGGCAGAGAGAGAGAGAGAGAGACAGAGACAGAACATTTACATGACTTTTACTGTAGTATATTGTTATAATTGCTCCATTTTATTGTAGTAATTGTTGTTAATGTGTCTTAGTCACTTTCCATGGCTGGAACAGAGTATTTGATACCCACAACCTAAAGGAGAAGAAGTTTTTTAGGGGTTCAGTTCACCATTAGGGAGCCTCAAGGCATGAAGGCATGGTGGAAGGGGCCGACAGAGGAAAGCTCCTCACATCATGGTGGCCAGGAAGCAGAGCGAGTGAAGGAGGAGCTGGGGAGGTAGATGCACACGTCCAGCTCACATTCCGAGTGACTGCCTCTTCTAATCAGGACATGGTTCCTAAAAGCAAGTCAGCTGTGAATTCCTCAGTGGGTTACAAATGGGATTAGGGCTAGGATTAAGGGATAGGGACAGAGATAGGATCAGGGTAAGGGTTAAATTCAGGGTTTTGGCTGGGGTGAGGGTTAGGGCTAGAGTTTGAGTTAGATTCAGTTTGAGCCAGGCATGGTGGTACTTACCTGTAATCCCAGGATTTGGGAGGCAGAGGTAGGAGGATTACTGGGAGACCAGCCTGGGCTAATAGTGAACTCTAGGCCAGTCTGAACTGCACAGGGAGACTTTGTCTCAAAACAACAACAACAACAACAAAACTCAGTTTTATCACAGCTAAAAACGGGACATTATAACCCATCTGCTTTCATGATTGACTGTTGTCAGAAAGAGCTTTAACCATTACCAATGTGAGTTATCATAATTAAACGTCCCATATAAAAGAAACATACTGCTTTATAGGATCATAAAAATGCAGCAGTTGGGCTGGGGATTTAGCTCAGTGGCATAAGTACCTGTTGGCAAGTGTAAGGTCATGAGTTTGATCCCCAGCACTAAAATAAAATAAAATAAAATAAAATTTAAAAAAAGCAGCAGTTGTCGGAACAGAATAATTGATCCAAGGTCAGGACAATCAATCCCTGGTGAGAGGATTCAGGGAGGACAGAGCTCTTGCTAAGTCAAAGGTAAGCAGTAAATCCTCACTCACCTTCAGAGACTCTCCAACGCCTCACCCTAGGGAAGGCATGCTGAACACTGTACCCCACTGTGTTTGAACCCTGCCGCACCTTCAGGGCTCTATTCTGAACCCTGTTTCTCCTTGGGTCTGGAAGTCCCGGAGTACGCGGCATAGCTGGGACCTGGCTCTGCTTGCTCTGGGCAGGAGTGGGTGTGATGTCAGAAACACCAGGTACTGAGGAGGGTGGAATTGACCAGGCAGAGGGACCTCACTGAGAAGTAGCTCTGGGCTGACACCAAGGCCGACTCATGATCAGGTCCAGAGAGCACTCTTGCTGTTGGGTGCTGTGGTTTGAGTGCTGTGTCTCTGAAGGCTTGGGTGTTGGTATCCTGGCCCTCAGGCTGCAGTACTGGGACCTCTCAGAGCTGGAGTCCAGTGGGGTTTGTTAGGTCACTGTGGGCACTGCCTTTAGAAAGGATTAAAGTGGTTCCTGTAAGCACCCAGTGTGCGAGTGTCCCTGTGGGTCTCTAGCACAGGCTGTTGTGAAAGAACAAGACTGGTTCTGCCCTCCTTGTTGGGTTCTTGTGTGGCATGTGACCTCTCCCTCTCACCTGGGTCCCACCCAGGCAGCCATGGGGCCCCGCCAGAGGCCAAATTGATGGTGTTGTCCAACCTCAGGCTTTCAGTCTCTAAAAGCACAAGTTAAATAAATTTCTTCCCTTTGTAATGAAAGAACTCTTAGTTGACAGATTGTATCAACTTCAGTAACCCCCAGCTGAATTGGCTCAGCACAGCTCTGGGTGTGTAAAGCTCACCGTAGGGAGGATTATCGCCAGGATACTATAAAAGGGAAATGAAGAAGGAAGGACTGCTTCTGTGTTCTTTGGAGGAGCTCCAGTCTTCACTTTCACCTTGAACGACATCTCCTGGCTTCTGGCACAGACAGTTCAGCCTCCAGTGCAGACCCTTTGGCCTCCTGATATGGACTCACATGGGACACTACACTGAGCCTGAGGCCTTCAACAGGATCTTTCAGACCCCCAGTGTACAGACAGACCCTTTGCACTCTTGCACGCCCAACTTTTGGGCAGCCATCTTAAGCCATCTGTAAATCCTTATACATTTGAGTATCTTGTATATCTGTTTCTCGCTACTGACTAATACAGAACCCATCGCCTGGTGTTTTGTTATAGAAAGAAAACAGACAGACAGAGTCAACAAGCTTTATTGGGCACCCACTGCATGAAAGGTACTGGCTGGGTTCTGAGTACAAAGATGGAAAACTATGAGGTCTTCAAAGTGTATAACTCAACACGCAGTGTGTGGTGGTAAGTCACAGTGGGGCTGAGCGCAGGGTCCTGGGAGAGCACAGGATAAGGTTTGCTCCATGGAGCACCTCGGGGGAGCAGAAACAAACCCACTGGTTTGGCCATCTCTCAGGAGATGAGACGTGGGTGAGCCAGGGCATGGAGTTCCGGGCAAGAGACTGCATCCCAGGGACCAGAGCCAGCTGCTATGGTCTTCAGAGAAGGGCTCTATCCTCTGAAGGTAGCAGAGTCACCCACAGGAAAACCAAGACCCATGCAGCTCTCTCTAGGCTTGGCTGGGGCCAGGTCTGTATATTGTCAGTCATTTCATCTTTCATTCAGTGCCCTGTATCACCTCATGTCTGTCACCACTGTGCGATTGGAAGACGCTAACATGTGTAATATGTGCAACCTGTGCTTGGTGCACAGTGGGCCCCCGAAGAGCAGCTGCTGGACCCCACAGGTTTACTCTCCACCGTTCTCCCTCCTGTCCTTGCAGCTCTCCTTCCTCACCTTCTCATCTTCCAGGGAGTGGTTTTGCTGCCTTGCAGCTGAGTCTCTCCCTCCTGAAGCGTCCCCACCCCACATCTCAGCCACCTTCTCAGGCTGGGGAGCCAGAGGGCAGGGGGAGGGTGAGTGGAGCTGTGGCTTTGCCTCCTGCAGAGCTTTTGACAATGAGAATAGGAAAGCAGAGCTCCGGTTTTAATGTTCACCTTGCAAAGGATGTAAATGCCTATACCTGGCTTGCTCTTAATTTCCTTCCTTGGGAAAAATGATTTTGAAAGAGATTCTTCCACTTGAAAATAACAAAAATGAGAAAGAATGGAAAATTCCTTTGCTGCTGATGAGCACACACTGGCTTCTGTGGGAAGAGGGACTTGTATTCTCATGACATTTTGTTGTGGACATTCTTGTTTCTCGGCTGCCAACACTAAATCCTGCTGACCATTCCCAGGGCACAGCACCCTTCCTTCTAAATGAGCTCTGGGCTACGGGTCACTCTGAGCAATCCCAGGACTGTCCTTCACATTGCCCGATCAGAGTGCCCAGGGAAGCTTCTCTACTGCTCACTGTGCCTAAAGGTCAAGCCTGCAGTCCTAGGGCCAGGCACACAACCAAGCTCAACCAATCAGGAACCACTTGGGGGCTTGGAATCCAAAACAAATGAGACCATAAAGAGAGAAAAGCTCAAATCTGAGTCCACTGCGTTTCCCACAGAGAGTACGTATGTGGTTATAACCAACCACGCGACTCCCAACAGCTGGCCCCAGAACCTTTGGTTCCTGCCATTGCCTAGACCTAGTCCCTTACCATCCCACTGAGTCCCTGAACCCAGGTGTGGTGTGCACCCCTGCTATCCCAGTACTCTGGGAGGCTGAGGCAGGAGGATCAGAAGTTCATACCCAACCTGAGTAACCTTAGTGAGACCCTGCCTCAAGCTAATAAATAAAAGAGGAACTGGAAATTTCATGAGTGCTCCTGATTCACTTTGCCAGATTTCTTCTTTCTGCTCACGTTAATAAGAGTTGAACTGCTATAGCGTTACTGTTGGGTATACCTTGGTGAAGAAGAGAAACCAGGTGGAATGGTTAAGCTCTCTCTTATTTGAGATCTCTCTGAAAATGACAGTTCTTGACCCTCCTGATCACATCAGTGCAGGGATTTGATGGGAGGAGATGAGGAAGAGGAGTCAGTGTTAGGGTGTGCGTCAGTGGGAGTGCTGGTTACAGGGAACGCTGGAATCCACAGCCATCTGTATTTATCTTTTTTTCTGAAATTCTTCACTTCTAAAAATATAAAACTTTCAGGCCATTAGTGTGAATCTTTGCATTGACTTTATTGACATTTTTTCCATCTTTTTTGCTAAAGAAACTCTAAACAAAGTTTGCTCAGTTAAATATTTGAACGTCATGGTAAAGTGCTGAGATCCGCAGCAGCCCCTCTGTGACACATAGCCCTCAGGCGGAGAGCATCGCACACTTGCCTTGTTGCTGAGGACTGAATTGGTCCCAGAGAAGGGCAGGCAGGAGGAAGGGGCCTCACTAGGTGGAAACCGTGACCAGAATCTGCTTTCTAAATGGCACTTAGCTGCCTCCTACTCCACATCCTGTGTCCTAGATGATGCTGTTTCTGAGAATAGATGACAGCAATGTGCGAGTGAGAAGCTGCTGGGGTGAATCGCAAACACCACTGTGGTCTCTAACTCAACTAGTCTTGGGATCTGAAGGAAAATAATAATAATAATCAAGATGAAGGTTTTGCCATTCAACATGCACAAATCACAAGAAATTACTTTGTCCCTGCTCTGGGACAGTGGGCCTAATCCAAGGGAAGTGGAGATGCAAATGACAAGTTCCCATGTGCAAGAGGAGTTTAGACTCCATTGTCACCACACATTTGGGTGAACCCCATTTATTCTGCATAAATTCTTCAGTCTCAGAGGAGCTTCAGGACTTGCAGTGGGTTGCACAGAAGCAGGGATGTTTGTTTTGCTCCAGACCAGGCTGCCTTTCAATTCTGAATACAAGTGCTGGTCCCCATTCATCTGTTCTGTGGGCTGAGCAGCAGCATGGGTACAGAGACAAAAGATAGGAGGAAGCCAGAGGGACTGGAGTGCAGTGCAGAGGAAAGCCAGCTCCGAAACAGGAAGAAGGAAGGGAAGAACTGAAAGCTGAAGATGCCAGAAGGTGATCTATGGACTGAGACCACTGTGGTGACTTGTCCTCTTCTAGGGCAGAATGAGAAGCATAAAGATGATGCCATACATCAGTCTGAGGCTGTGCAGTCCTGTGAGAAGGCTCGTTGTTCATTCCAGGACTATCTTCTTACTCATTTAACAGACCCCCTACTTAATGATTGCATGTACTCATTCCTCAAGATTAAAAAGTTGATGACTCTGTGAGAATCTTCCAGAACATGTTATTCTGGTTGGCAAAATCTAGAAGTTAGGAGCCACGGAACCACAGAGCCATGGACTCACAGACAGTGTGAGTGATAGATCACAGCAGAGTCCCCAGGACCTGAGGTGCATGTGTCCAGCACAGCCAGAGGCCTTGCTCAGGATTACAACTCCTGAGTCTTTCATGCAGGGAACACAGAGCTCCCAGCCTGCTGCCGAGATGCAGTTGGCCCATCTAAGGTTTGGCTTCAGGAGAAGTTGGGCTAAGGACAAAGGACCAGACCAGTGCTGAGGGCCAAGGGGACAGGACAGAGGAGGATTGGAAGGGTGGGAAGAAAGCCCTATCCTCCTCAGCAACAGCCTTCACAGCCAACTGTAAGAATGACTGGGAAAGGAAGGCAACAGCTAAAGGAGATTTCCGTCACTTTCTAAAGAGAAATCAACATTAATTCTTCACTCAAGGAAGAAGCTTGAAACTAGAGCCCTCTCCTCCTCATCGCCTGTCACCAGTCGTTTCAGGTGATAATCATTTCTATGTTTTCCCAGCTAGCTTTGAAACTGAACCAGAGTCCGCACCCCTTCCCTGCCCCACCCCCTGTGTTGGGATTGCTCATCACCAGCCTTACCCTTGCTTCTGGGGTTTTCTGGAGCTCAGTCTGGCACCCTGGATTTCAGACAAAGAGCTATTGGGACCCTTTCATGGATGCTGCAGCAGGACAGGTGCCCTGATGTTCATGGTTAAGGGTTGTTTTCCTGGTTACAAAAGGTGAGAGTATAAGGTAAGTGTCCCCAAAACATAAGACAAATTGAAAATCACTCATCACCCAACTCTCCAGAAATGGCCACTCCCAGCATTAGGTGTTGATCTTTCAAACTTTTATCATGCAACAAGTACCAAATGTATATTTTTGTTGTTGTTCTTTCTTTTCTCTTGCAAAGCTGGTATCATATAAAGGATGGATCTTGATGAATCTCCTGAAGAACTTTCCCTGCTTATCAAATGGTGTTGCTCTTCATAGTCAAAGTGGGAGGTGAGATGCTCAGTCCATGCAGGGTCCACTGAGGCAGAAGGCAGAGCAAGCAGATGGCTTTGTGCTCAGTGGACCCTCCCACTTGCAGGTTCTGTGACCTTGGGTGTCACTTATGTAGGTACCTGCAGCTTCTGTCTTTAGGGTACATGATGTGATTATCTCCACATCTTGCACAGAAGTAAACGTGAGCCATGTGAATGCCCTGCTCCTTCTAAGAGCAAAGTGGTACCATAACACTGTGGTTTGAATATTTGTCCATAACTCATGTTGAAACTTGATTGCCGATGCCATGGTACTGGGAGGTGGGGCCTGTAGGATATGATAAGACCATGAGTGTAGAGCTCTCCTGGGTGAGTTTAAGACCTCGACAAAGGGCTTCTGGGAGTGGGATCTCTCTCCTTAGCTCTTAAAGTCTTCTATCTTAAAAGGACCACATGATGCAGCCTTCACAGCTCTATCTTGGAAACAAACCTGGCCCTCGCCAGACACCCCAGCCTCCAGAGCCATGGGGAATCATTCCTGTGATTTATAAATTGCCCGGCATTATGGTTTGATGTCCAGTGTCCACAGAGATCTCATGTGTTTGGAAACTGAGTGGATCATGGGGTGCAGTGCTCATCTGAGTATTCATTCTTGGATGAGCTCATGGCTGAATGTACTATTAGGAGAGGGACCTGGTTGGAGGTGGTCACGGATGTGACCTGGAAGGGTGCGTTCTCACCCCCAGCTCTTCCTGTTCTCCCTGCTTCATGGCTGCTGTGGTTGGGCAGCTTTGCTCTATCACACCATTGCCTCTGCCCTTGAGCCAAAACAAAATTATCCTCCTTTAAGTTTCAGGTGTTGAGTATTCTGTCTCTGTGATGGCATAGTGACTAATACACCCAGTCTAAGTATTCTATTGTAGCATCCCCAGAGTAAGACAAATACCTTACCTGGCAAATAGGAATGAATGACATTGTTACCCTTCTCTTTCTGGTTGCCAATGTCACCCAAAGATTCCTATCAACTCTTCTGGATGAATTTTCATTCCTAAGAAATAGGTCAATTCTTATAGTAATTATCAATTATCTTACTGTTCTTGGGCTGCTGTAATAAAATCCCACAGGCCGAGTAGCTTAAACTATAGAAATGTGTTTCTCACAGCTGTGAAGTCCAAGGCCACAGTATCAGTCAATTCAGTCACAGCAGGAATGCTTCACACTTCAGGTCCTGTGGACCTGGTTACCAAGAAGGCAGTGGGCTGAGTGAGCCCCGCCACATAGTGACAGCAACACAAGACCTTGCATCGTCCAGCCCTCATCACTAGCCCATGCAACCAATGTGACTTCCTCAGCCTCTGGGAGAAGTTGGGGGACACTGAGCTCCCTGTGCCAGGATGCCCATGGCAGAATCATCCTCTAGGTGTCCCTGCCTTCTATAGCCACTCCTCTGCAACCTTCAGACAACCCAGTGACTCAAACGGGTGACCATTCCAAATTCTGCAGTGTGGCACAGAAGCAGGTTCTTACTCTATGGATCAGAGGTGAAGAGCAAATCAGCTATTTGTAAGCCGGCGATTGCGTGGCTCAAATGGGTGGCGTTACCCATGGTTTTCTAGGCAATCACCAGCCCTTGTTCCCCTCTCACATCTTCCTAAGTGTCATTTTTAGCAAAGCTGCATGAAAGAAGTATTATATGTTGAGGAAAAGGAAATAGGAAGGTCTCCACTGCCTGCCTTCCCCAGATTCATCATGCAAAGTCATGAGCAGGAGAGAACTAGGATTTCTTTAGAGGGAAAACATGAGGAACGAAAGCTTCTTTACAGTACTAGAATATTCTGGAATGGTCTTGCTAACTAGAAGTCAAAGAGCTATTGTGTTCTTTCCAGGAGAATTGCAGAGACAGGCTGTGACCTGAACAGGGCAGTGTTTCTAGACACTTTCCAGCTCCAGGGCAAGGTGCCCTGCCTCCGTTACACTGGAGAAATGTTGGGGAGGAATTAAGTGCTTCATACGAGCCTCGTTCCACACATTGTTCTCTGCCACTGGGTTCATGAATCTTAGAAGGCAGGGACCCTGTTGTGTTTGTCCATTTGTTCCTTTGATACCAATTATTAAATATCCACTGATTTGGACAGTGCCACACACCAAGAATACATCTAAATGTATTATGCACATACAGCATATATATAACATGTATACTATGATATGTATACTACAAATATGTATCATAACATACACTCTATGACACATGATAACATGCATACTACAGCATATATACTATAAGTGCTATAGCATAAATACCTTAACATATATCAATAATATATAATATTATATTTACTCTATTATAATATACTATACTATAATATATATTGTAGCATGCAGACTATAGCACACAGACTATAACATGTAAACTATAATATGTTCTATTATATGTACTATAACATATATACTATCATATATGCCATAACATATAGATATATAGGTAGATTAGATAGAGGTACAGATATAGATATATAAATATAGTATTGGGTGGGCTCAGTGGTGACTGCCCCAAAAGGTGTCTCCTCATCCTGGTCCCCAGAGCCTCCAAGTGTATCTTATGTGGGAAAATGTCCATAGATATAGTGAAGTCAGGCACCTTGAGATGAGGAGTACTTCCTGGGTCACCTAGGAGGGGTCTGATCCTGTGACAAGCATCCTTGAAGGAGAGACACGGGTAAGAAGACAGGACAGGAGAGGACACAGTGTGAACACAGACACAGATGGAAGGTGTAGCAGAAGATAAAGGGCATTGGAGCCACCAGGGTTGGACAAGGCAAGGACAGGATCATACCCAGAGCCCCAGAGGGTGGTGGTCACACTGACACTTTGACATTAGACTTCTGGGCTTTAGAAAAAACATGAATGTGTGTTTTATTTGTTGTTGTTGTTGTTTTTTACCTAATTTATGGTAATTTGTTGTGGCAGCCACAGAAAACCAATGTGTATACACACACACACACACAGGTGCACAAGGCAGGTGACAGGGGTCCTCCTCACACAGCAATTGTAAATAAAAGCTGAATGGGAAGGAGAGACATTAAACACATGATTGAAATAGAGAGGCAGACAGAGAACAGGGAACCTGGGACTCAGGAAGTGCCTTACATGAGGTCAGCAGAGCCCTCCAAAGGAGGGGTCCCTGAGGCTGAGACCAGGACAGTAAGAGGACCTGCTGCTGACTGAGCTCTGCACCAGGCCATGTGCTCAGGGCTTGGCATGAGTGACTTTATCCCTTAAGGTTGCTGCACTGTTTCACTCCACTGTACAGTGAGAAAACAAAGGCATAGAGAATAACTATTCCAGTGCCACACTTCTGTGTCAGGGCTGTCTCTGTTCCTAGCCCTCTGACACCTGTCCGTCTCGTCACACCCTCACCTTTAGTTTGCAGGATGATGAGGAAGGGGCCAGTCTGAGTTCCTAGACAGAGTCTTGGCAGGGCTTGTCACTGGTGACAGGCTCAGTGATGCTTCCCATGTGAGCAACTCCATGCAAGCTGTCAATATCCCCTCTTCTCCTGCAAAGGAGAATCTAGAGTCAAAGATCAATGTCTTTCACAAATGATATTCCTGATGAGGCCAGGAACCTCCAAAACTGCTCTTAATACAAGGAAACTAGATGGAGAGTGGAGGACATGACAGGGAGGAAGAGGAAGGGAAGGGAAAGGAAGAAAAGGAAAGATTATAGGAGGGAGGCTGGGATGCAGCAAGTTGTGGTGCAGGCTGCCCACCTGTGAGAGCTGCACACCAATACCCAGGAGGTCTGTGTGGAATCGCTGCACACTCCACATCCTGTGATCCCAATATGGCCTGTAAAAAATAATAATAATTAACATACATCAGTGTACATCCAACACTTTAGGAGGAGTAAGGCTTGGATAAACATGAAGCCAAACATCTTGCAGATTTCAAGACGGCTGGGAAACAACCTTTGGGCCTTGTGCATCTTTTGGAAGCAATCACCTTCACCTTCACCTTCACAAAAGCAAGTGTCAAAGTCAGTCTCTTTATCATTAAATCTTCCCAAAGGAGGACTTTCAGGTGAGGGGTTTGGGGCAGAAGGAAATGGATTTCTGCTTTCCCACTGTGATGTAGGACCCCCAGAAAATTAATTGTGTGGAGAAGGAAAGAAAGAAATTCTTTCTTTGCCTACTTCCTTGAGTTGGATAAGTAAAAACCCTGCTGGGTCTCTTCAACAAACTATAAAGGGGCCATTTTCAGGGTGTTCCAGACAGGGTGTTCCAGAAGCATCTCTGTAATCTCCCCAAAGTATACAACTGAATAAACTCTAAACTGGTGGCAGTTCAGAAAAGCAAGAAGTAGCTTCAGACTGGTTCACAAACTGGAGGTCACGGATCTGGAGGGCTAAAGCTGTCAGAATGTCAGTGCCTTATCTGTGTACTGGTGAGGCTCAGGCAAACTGTCCTGGTGGAATTGGGGGTCCTGTGGGGCACCAGTAAAAGCAGTGGAGGAATAAGGTGAGGAGTGCTGTCTGGAAGAAAGCAGAGATGAACAACTGGAGAGGCACTGCTCTCACCTGACCCGAGAAAGTGCCCAGGTTGGCAAAGACCAGGCATCCACGTGTTTTTATAGTTTTATGTGAATTCATAGAGAATTTGAGGTGTCATAATGAGAGAGGAGACCATCTCCTGGGGTGAAACTGGACAACTATGAGTTAACTTTGCAGCTAAACTACCTGGGGAAATTGATGTTGTAATACTCTGATCAACCACTAACCACCTGCACCGTCATCTTGTTCTGTATGCGCCACCATTTTGGATTTAAGTCCTTGTTCTTGTCACGAGATAAGTTTCGGTTTAATAAGCCTCAGCTGTTTCTCACAAAAGTTTCCTTTTCCCCGAAATGCCGCCCTAAATGACCAACCAGCTCACTCCCCGTGTTCTTATCAGCCTACCCACCAATCGGCTGCGTTGCTCCTCTATAAAAGTAAACTCCCTTAGTTGGGAGGCACGCAGTCTCTAGACCAGTCACCAGAGGCTGCGTCGCCAGGCTTGGCAATAAAACTCCTTCACCTTTGATTAATTGGATTGAATTTTTATTCCTTAGTCAGGCTATTACAGATGTAGCTGAACTCCCTGAGAAAACCATGGTTATGACCTTAGCTATGCACAGGTACAGCTATAATATACTGTCTGTGGAGCTAACAGACTTGGAAAGTTCTGCCAGAACTGACTGCTTTCTTTCCCACTGTTGACCCCCCTGCCCACCAAATGCTGTTTCACTTCTGCTTCTGTAACCACACCTGACAACAGCTCACCAGTGTAAGGTTGTCCCATAAAGTAATAATGGTATACAAGTAAAAATAAGACACTATCCGGGTCTTTCAGGTGGACAGCAGTCCCCAGAGGGATGCTGACACTAAGCTGCTCTTTGTCCTGTTACTCTGTGTCTTGGATCTGTCGGAGATCCTGTGCAGTCTCCTGATTTAATTAGGCCAACAGATCAGAAGACAACTGCCACTGAAAAGGCATGTTGCTCACAGATGTCAAGAGAAGAGGGCCACATCCAGGGCCCTCATGGCATCACAGAGTCAGCCAGGAGGCAGCAGAGGAGGACACTGCAGCAAAAGCCTGCACTACTCTATCAGAAGCAGCAGGCAGGCAGGTGAGTAGGTGTGAATGGCTGATCTGAGGCTCTGGGGCATGGGGAGCCCTAGTCGTCTGGTCACCTGTCCTGAGGGGACCAGGGAGGTGGATCTCACTATACAGTGTGAGAGCCCTGTAGGGAGGGGCTGGGGACTTGGGCTCTGGGTATCAAAGCATCAGAGAAACTAAAAGACTTTGTTAGTACAGTTAAACAGCTGAGTGGTGGTTGGCCCCTCCCTCTTCTTAAAAGCCTTTTGTAAAAGATTAAATACTTGCATTGGAAGTCATGGCCTCTACTGGGCACAAGAGATGCCCTAGTGGAGCAGTGAATCTGCTCATAGAGGGCGGTGATGCTCCCCCTAATCCTAGCTTGAAGGAGTGGAAATCTTTCTGTGCAGAGGCCTGATATGCATAAGTACAAAACCATATTCATTAACAAGAAGCTCCAGTGGATACTACTGATCCTGTTTTTAAGTGTTGCCATTTCACAGTCATCAAGCAGAACCAAAGCCGTCATTATCTGAGTGATGTTTTTATGCAAAATCTGTTGGCACCACACTCTGAGAGTGAGTTCATCATGAGCTCGGGCACACTGGATGCTCAAGAAGAAGCCAAGGTCCATCCCTGCTGGAAAGATGGCTGCAGCGTGGGACTGAATGGGGCTCCTGTTTTGGTCCTTGATTCTACCTCTGAACTCTGCTTCCCCTTCTCTTGCACATCTTACTGTGTGCAGCTCAATAAGCTCTGTTTGCATGCTGAGTATCCAACATCAGCTGGCCATGCAACCACACACAACACAGGAGCTACAAAGAATGGGTGGTTTCTGTGGCCTACAAATTCCATGTCTGATTTGAACAAACAAACAAACAAACAAACAAAAGGCAGTAAACCCAACATGCTTTCACACAGGAGGAACCAGACCCTTCACAGCCTCAGAAGTTGGTCAGCATGGACTCTGAGTCACTGAGCCCAGAGAGACCCAAGTCTTGGACACAGGAGCCCTTGCATTTCAGGGCCAGCCTGGCCAGGGCTCAGGGTGTCCTAAGGCACAGCTGTGTCCAAAGCATGGAGCCAACAACTTGCTCATGTCCAAGTCCTACTCACACTGGAAAAGTCCTCTTGGGTCATCAAGGGCTAAGCAACCTCTCTAACTCCAACACAGCTCTGCAGATCCTCCGGCCCTGGCCCATGGCTAAGGCTGCTGTATGGAGGATGAGCTCTCAGTGTGGGCTATCTCTTCTGCTAGACATTTTCAGGGGCAGTGGAGCCAACTTGGTGAGGTTTCTTACTACCACTGAGGGGCTTGTCACACACAGCAGCAGCAGCATTTCTGGAACAGTAGAGTGGGCTCTGCAGTGCTGTGGTGAAGAGAAAACACTCACTTTTGATAGAAGAAACCACCCCACTTCCACTTATCCAAAAGCAGATGCTGTATGGTGAGGAGAAGGAGAATGGTCAGAAGGCAGCCTGCTCTGCCGAGGAGGTTTCAGCCTGCACAAAACCAGCCAAGGGCCCACGAGTCCATTTAGGCCATTACTCCCAGGGGTCCTTGATGTCATTCTGTGTGCATGTGTGTGTGTCACACACGTGCATGTGTTACTGGGGACTGAACCCAGTGCCTTCACATTGAGCTACATTTTTAGCCTTTTAAAAACTTTTTTATTTTAAAACGGCGTCCTGCTAAGTCAGTAAGCTGCCAAAGCTGAATTTGAACTTGTGATCCTCCTGCCTCTCCCTTTCAGAGTGCTGGGATTGTAAGGAGTGTGCTGCCACATGGACCATGGCGCCACTCTTCAAGGAAACAAAGTAAGCTTGCCACATCATGTTGTCACTGAAGCTTTAATTTTGCCATATGAGAATTTAAAAATATTCCATCCACTTTCTCCAGGATTTTCTCCCAAATGGGCTTTTTAACCTGTGTTTTTAATGTTACCTTTTACTCACTGTCTGGTGACAATGTTGTGCAGATCCTTAGGCTCTGTAGAAACAACGATGGCTCAGTGGGCACCAGACAGTCTTAGTCACTTACACCCCTTCCTCATTTGTTCCCTGTCACAGTTCTTCACAGCTCTCTTTGGCTTTTTGCAGCAATGGCACATTATCATTTCCTTGTCTTGAGTCTATGAATAATGCTCTGCCCAGGGGTTGTGTTGAGAAGAATCCCAAGGAGTAACCAAGGCTCAGCTCTGAGCTCTGGGTTGATTGATGACTCCAGCCATGATGGAGAATGGAGCATAGCTGGGGCCTAAGAGAAGGTTTAAATCCTCCACAGGGGAGTAGGGCCCTTTGCAGCCTGAGCTTTGTTCACCTTTCCAGACTCGCCTCCTACTCCTTTTGTTTATATTCAGCACCAGCACTTCTCCAACTGCAAGGAGCCTGGAAGTTGCAAGTTGGTGTTCAGCAGTCTGAGATGGGGTCCAAGGTCCTGACTGTGTATCAAGGCCCTTGATGCTGCTGGTCCAATGACCACTTTGAGCAGCCAGGCCGTGTGCCCCCCAGACCATTTGCCATCCATTCCCAGACCTGCCCTGTGCCGGTGCACACCGGTTAGCAAGGGTTACTGCTGGCCATTCACTAGGCACCAGGCCTTTGCTAACATTATTTCATCCTAACGATGAGTCTCTTAGGTAAGTGACTGCACCATTCCACTTTAGGGTGAATGGAACAAGAGCCAAGGGTGAAGGAACTTCCTCAAGCTCAGACAACCCACAGTGGATTCTAACTAAGTCCTGGTGGATGGAAAGCATACATCCCGACTTCCAGCTGTTCAACCTCTGGGATTTGCTAGAGGTACAGAGTCTCAGGGATTACAGGATGCCCAGAAGCAGAATCCACCTTTTATTAGGTACTGAGTGATCTACCTGTGGGTTAAAATGAAGAAACTTCCCTCTAAACTAAGAAGACACTTCATATTTTTTCATTGAATTTTTTTTCAAAATAAGTCTTGAATCATAATTTTCACCACTTCCATCTAGGACGTTTGTTTTGTTTTGGTTTTGGTACTGGGAATCAAACTCAGCACTTTGCGCTTGCCATACAGACGCTGTGCCACTGAGCTATATTCCTGGCTAGGACTTTTTATTTTTGAAACTCTGAAGTTGTGATCCTACAAGTTGACCCCAAAAGGTTTTTATTAGGTTCCTGGGGGAAAGTTTTGGCTTAGCAGAAAACATACAAAATAAATCTAACAATGGCTTAAAGTATAAGTGAGAAAGCTTGTTATAAATGAAAGTCTGTATGCCGGCTCACATCATATTAATCATATTGGACCTTCAGGTGCTGATTCAGAGGGAAAAAATTAACCTTGGTACAAATTATCAACCTGAAATTAAACTGTCAGCAGCTAAAATTACAAATGTCAAGAGACAGAAAAAACAAATGATACAAGATTCAGTACTCCTTAACAAAAAACAAGCCAGCAAATTTGAACTCAGAAACATGGAACATGTTAGAAAGACTATCCTAAAAAGGAAAAGTCAAGAGAGTCAAAAAGATGGTGGATTGATAAGCAGCGGGCTACAGAGCCTCCCTGAGAGAGACAACTCATACCAGAATAAAATGTCCTGGAGAGGTCTGGACAGAAGGGGATGGATCCTCTCAACCCAGGAAGAAACTAAAGGCAAAAGAGCTGGTCAAACATGCAGTCCCGGGACTACCATTGGAGAAGCTAGAATTAGCAGCCACAGGCTGTCCAGCCACCTGAGTTCATGCTGCTGTGACTAGCCAGAGCAGCCCAAACACATGCAGCCGCAACCCACCAGAACCACCCAAAATCGTGCCACCACAACTAGCTGGTTGTGCTGAAGACAGAGGCTGGCAAGCCCAATGGAGAATGGAACTGGTGAGGGACCTGCATTAACCTGCAGTGAGTGCTGGGAATAAGACCCCCTCCCCATGGGGGAGGACAACATGTTGGAATTGGGCAGGATGAGCCTGAACTAGGAATGAAAGTGACTTCAGTTGGTTGCTCCTTTCCCAGAGCAGGTTGGTGGGATCTGCTTGGCCTGGGTCATGTCCCTGGCCAGGACCCAGTAAGTTGTTCCAAACCAATTCCCTATGTGCAGCACACACTAACCCTGTGAAGGCCCCAAAGGTTGACTGCCCAGAGGGGCAAGACCAAGAGCAAACTGGAGAGGGCAGAAATCCCTTGCCAGCATGCTTCAGAAGAACCATAACAAACAAGGAAAGGAGCTGGGACCTCCACTATACACCCGTATGGAAGAAACCAAAAACATGATGAGAGAAAGAAACAAGAAAAAGCCCCCAGCCCCAAACCCTGAGAACATTGATCCAGGAAAGGTAAATACAAAAGAGATTGAGGGTAGCAAACATGCAACATCAAACATGGCATCAATGGACATTAAGAAATATCTTCAGGACCTTGTAGATGAGCTCAAAACTGAAATATTAAACCAAGTAAAGCAAGATATAAGTAGATTAATATAAGAAATGCTAAGCATCTCTCAAGAAGACACAGGTGGAAGAAAGGAGGAACACAAAAAAAGAGAGAAATATTAGATAAAGAATACAAAGAAAACCTAGAATACATGAAGCAGATTCAAAGAGATTACCAGGAAATTAAAAACTCCATTGAAAGCTGGCAAAACTACTTGAAAAAACTAAGCATAGACTATCAAAACTTGAAGCCAGTTTTGCAATATGTGATCATGAAAGGAAAGATCTCTTAAAAATAACAAGGAAATAGGCAATAATAATACAAAGGCTAGAAGATGACAAAAGAGTCTATAACTTAAGAATAAGAAATGTGAGTGAAGAAGCAGGAGTAAAAACAAAGGAATTACAAAGTATATTCCCAGAAATAATTAAGGAAAACTTCCCATGCATAGGAAAAGAAAATGATATTCAGATATATGAGGCATACAGAACTCCAGCTCCCTACAACCAAAACAGAGCTACACCCAGACATATAATAATCAAGATATGAGAAATTCAATATAAGGACAGAATATTAAAAGCAATCAGAGAAAAGAAACAGATCATCTATAAAAGAAAACCCATCAAAATCACAGCAGACTTCTCAACACAGACCATCAAATCAAGAAGAACTTGGAGTAAAGTATTCCAAGCTCTGAAAAAAAATAACCTCCAGCCCAGATTGATGTACTCTGCAAAACTGTCTCTAGAAATTAATGGAGAAACAAGATGCTTCCATAACATCTTGGAACTGGGAGAATTTATGACCATCAATCCAACCCTACAGAGAATACTGAGGGACATTCTAGAGAGAGAGAAAAAAATCCCAGGATTTCAGAAACAGTGGCAGAGAGGTCTCAATGAATGGGGAAGACAGTAGAATGGAGAAAAGTAAACAACTAATGGCAGAAAAATAGCATAGCAGAAATGAGGCAGAGAAGGTTGGCTATAACCTCTAACATAGATGGCCCTGATACACACACACAAAAAAAAAAAAAGAAAGAAAGAAAAGAAAAGAAACACAGGCAGAGTAGATCAGGAGACAGGGTCCACCAAGATGCTCTGTATGGGAAATATAATCAACCTGAAAGAGAGTTTATGGACCAAAAATCAAATATGAGAAAACAATGCTCTATGTGACAGGGAACCCGAGAGAAATAGGGGCAACTCAACCACCACCTGCAGATAGGTTGGAAAGACAGAATACTTATGCACAGTAGAGAACTACTCAGCTATAACAAAGGAAAACCTTGAGGCTTTTGTAGGTAAAGGAATACAACTTGAGATCAAGACCAGGAGTGAGAAGGTTTGGAACCACTTAGGTAAATAGCAGGTTGCCCCCTCAGTCTAAAAACTTGAGGGAGTTTGTGGGACCCAAAATGTGCAGCATTGTGGGAGTGAAAGAGGAGAAATAGTTTAAAAAAAAGAAGGCAGAAGATATTGTTAATAGTGTATCAGGATTTAAAAACCACATTACTCATACCACTCTGTTTAGATGGATTATTTCCTGTACTAGTTTGTCTACTTGTACTAGATTTGAGGGCACAGACAGCTATCCCAAAAATAACAGGATATAGTATGGTAATCATCCTTAATTTCCTATTACCTTAATCTGAATCCCTGTATAACTTACACTGTTTTACCATGACTGATATTAATTGAATCTGGTTTGTTAGATTGTGGTTTTGTATTGACAGATTTTATTCAAAGCTGTTATGATTGATAGTATCAAGTCTGAGAGTATAGGCAACTACACTGAAGATGACAAGATTCACTAGGATACACATTCTGGTTTGATTATTACCTGTTTTTGAAGTTTTATACTGTCTACAATATTTTGTTTTTATTAATATTGTTATGTACTGCTATATTCAATTATACTGCCATATTCAACTATGCCTAATGATATAGACAATTCTATTGAAGATAACAAGAGACAATACAGTAATCATTGTAGATCACCTGTACTGTGGTTTTATATGACTTTTTCCTTTCATGTTTTTATAGGAATTTGTTTTGTTTTGTCTTGCTATGTTTTGTTTTTCCCTCTATACAGAAAGGATAGAAATACATGTAGAGACTCATGCATGTGTAGAACCTATAAACAGTTTATGAGAACTGATTATATAATGCATGATGAAATGAACAACTACATTTGAAGAAAAAGAGACACTACAGTACCCAGTACTGATTCCATAGTGTCATGCTATGAAATCCAGCAATACTATTTTTCTTTGTTCAGAGTGGTTTTAGTCTGTTCTGTTTTGTTTAATTTCAACATACATGAAGGTATGGACAGCTATTTTGAAGAGAATGAGAGACACTATGACAGCCATTGTTGACTTCTTTATTGTCTGGTCTTGAAGACCTAAAATGCCTTCCTCATCCTGTTCAGATGAGTTCTATACTATGCTATTTCATTTGAATTCTCTGTATTTGAAGATATGGAAATCTAGTTGGAAGAAAACAAGAGACAATATGATAGATAGTGAAGATCTCTGATGGTCTTGCTTTGAAATTTATGTCTCTTACATTGCTTTTTTGTGTTCTGTTTTGTTCTGCTTTGTTGTGTTTAATTTTACCCTCTTTAAAATAAAAAAAAATAAAATTTAAAAGTCACAGATGTAGAGATTATTGCCCGAAAATTATTTCTAGACAACAATGACAAAACCCTGGTGGATGATTCAGTGTTAAGCTCCATGAGGGCAGAGGTCAGTATTTCCTCCTCCACTGTTGTGTCCCTACCCTCTGGGACAGAACCCCTGGAACATGGTACTAGTATAGTTACAAATGTGTTGCATAAAATCCTTTGAAATTTACAAGAAAAATAATCCACTAAAAGTTTTAGAACAAAATGGAAAAAAATATTGAAAAATCTTTAATGTGTGGTATAGAACTTGAAAGAAGTAAAATTATTTAATGAAAATTGATCTAGAAAATATTTTTCATCAAGAAAGATTTTATGAGAAGGTGATTTGTCATTGCTTGAAAAATTTAGATAAATTCCTAATACTGAGTCAAAATGGGTTAAGGTGTGAGACTGGCCTCTCCATCTGGTCAAATGGTGGAATAAAGTAGCTACATAGAAACAATTCATATTCATTCCTTCTGATGGCAAATCTTCATTATTCTTTCATGCTGAACTTTAACATCATCAGCGGGTTTCTTTTTTTTTAATTTAAAGAGAGGGGGAAAAAGCAAAACAGAAAAAAGGGTAGAAACAATACAGAATTTCAAAAAAAATAAACAGGAAATCACTAGTTGATACATTACATATTGTCTTCTTGGATATAGTTGTTCAAGTTACAAAACTAAAGCATACAAAGTGGACATTCAAACAGTGAGACTGCAAACAGTTCTGTTCACCAATCCAACAAAAACTTAGCAACACGATTGTCAGTCCTACACACTTAAATATACATGCAGTTATATCCTTTAGGCACTTTCTTTTCCTCCTTTTGCTTTTTAAGTCTATTATCTGTTTAGTTATATCATGTTTCAGCTTGTCAGTACCTTACTGATCTACTTTGTTGTTTACTTTTTTACTTTTTTCTTATTTATTATTATTTTTTATTTTAATTAATTAATTAATTAATTAATTTTGTAGTAAAATACAGCAGAACAAGACAGGACAAAGCCAATTGAGGCAGTGCAGTGAAATTGGTACAGAACCTCACAGCAGGTTACCGGGATAACAGCAATAGGTACAATAGTATATCTGGTTTTCTTCACAATAGTTGTTCCTTCAATCAGGTAGAACAATATTGAAGGTAATACCGAAATTATAAAAACAGAATATTGAATAGAGCAATGCCATTGATCAGAATGGAGCAAAACAGATAAAAATATTTGCCTTCAAAGAGATGGCAAAAGAAAATCCTCCTTATTTGCTATATTGCATATAGTCAAACTCGCAAGAGATGCTTAGATCTCTGGATCTCACTTGCTAGCGGGGTGAGGGGGGTGAGATGGAAGTTTGATTCTTAGCCCGCTCACAGCCGCCCACCAGAGTGGTGAGCTGGCTGCCTGTTTTCCCAGTGCTCCAAGTTCCAGCATGGTGTGGATATCAGGAAACGCTGATACGGTTCTCACCCTGGGGTGGTCGCAGCTTGGGAGGCCACAGCCACTTACCAGAGTGGTGTGCTGACTGCCTTTTTTCCCAGTGCCCCAAGTTCGAACATGGAGTGGATCTCAGGAAATGCTGATACGGTTCTTGCCCTTGGGCAGCCATGGCTTGGGAGGCCACAGCCACTTACCAGAGTGGCATGCTGGCTACCTATTTTCCCAGCGCCCTAAGTTCCAACATGGTGTGGTCTCCCAGTTTGGTTTCTTCTGGTGCAAGGCAGGACAGTTTGATTCCAGTGTTTATACCCATACTATTGTAATTCAAGAAGGTGCTGACTCTACCATGGATTGCATCACAATTCATCAAGACTGAGTTTTGAGAGTGATGCGGTGTTTTCCTAAATGAGCAACCTTCCTTCCAGTATTTGAAGGAAATTGCTTACAATTTTATTATAGGATATACAAGTGATCATGTTGTTATTGTATTCATAATGTATATTACTAAAAATATAAGTTAAGTGCTATATCTTTAACAGCCTGAAAGTCTTCTGGGTTTTTTTTTGGCATTAAAAACCACAAAAAACATTAAACATAAAGAACTGAGGTAAGAAAAAGTCAATATAAAGATTGTTAATGATTAAACAATATAAGGTAAAGTTGGTCTTGATTAAAATTGATGGAAAAATACAAACCTTTATTCAAGGGTTAAGTTCTCAATAATGGGACCTAGGAAATCAGGATGATGGATATAAATAGTCACAGAACATAATTTGTGGCACCAATTTGCCATTCAAATAGAGCAAAAATCCAGGATTGATTGATCAAAAATTGGTTATGAAATTTATGATCAAAAATTGACTCTAATAAAAGAAGTAAATAAAAGTAAAAATGGGAAAAATTGGGAAGTTTTAAAATTGCCTTATATAATAAATTGGCCTAAAAAAATCTCTTTCTTTGTGAAAATCTTCCAGTATTGTTTCATTTGTCCACGGCACATTTCCAAGTGTAGGTTACATGTGGGGCTCCAGAGATTTGGCTGTGAATCAGATGAAGTCCCCCACCATGGACCCCAGTCTACAGGAGAATTAATCCTGCCTGAAGCATCAGAATTCATCTACACAGAGTTCAGATAGCCTCTGGGTCAACACTGTGCCTCCTTGTTGCTTAATTATTTCTTTTGCAGGAGATTTAGGACTAAGTATCAAGAACCTTAAAAAGTTCACAGATTCTAATCCAGGGCTTACACTTTTAAATTTGCTCCACACTAACTATCAAAGAGTTACAGCTGAAAATGTTCACTAGAATTATTCATAACAGAGATTAGTGATACCCTCTGTCTGCAGTGCTAAGTAAACACCAAGCTCAGCCTTGTAATTCTCAGGCAGGGGCTCTGTGTCACAGCTCCTTGACGGTTATGTGGAAGGGGAAAGTGTGCTCCCTCAGTTTCACTGGCTGGCACTAGGTATGACTTGTGGTGTCACCAGAAGGACAAATCCTAGAGAGAGTCTCCTGAGGCCTTTTCAACCCCAGGATCCCACACACCAAGGCTTTACCAAGAACATTTATTTATTTGTTTGTTTTTATTTTTGCCTCATTCACGTGATCCCAATGTTTGTAGAATAATTGTCTTTGACAAGAATTCTTGTCAAGAATGCAAGCAAGATCTCCATAGTCACTGCCTTCCTCATCCTGGGGATTTGTGCAATCATTCCCTCACCAAGGACATCTGTGTAGGAGCTGCGCAGGATGGGGAGGTAGAAGACAGAGTTCTGCTCTGCAGGAGCGCACAGTGCAGTAGAGGCACAGTGAAGAAATCAGGTGACTCCAGCAGAATGCATCAGGGTCTTTGCTGCTTTCTAGAAGAGGATGCAGTTCTAGGAGGGCCCCTGAGCCAGCCTGGGAGGGGTGGGACTAGCATCCCACTTTCAAAGGGAACTAAAGGAACGGGACACGTTTGAGCTGAAATCTGATTCAACTGAAAATTGGATTCTGGAAAGCTCTGGTATCCCACTTAGGTTGAGCATTTCTCAATACTTGGAGTTTTCTGATAAGATCAAGGGGATTATTAATAAATGGGATTTTTAATAAAATACTTTAAAAATATCAGCACTAGGAGGACTTGCATAATTCAGAGTAGTATTTGCTAGTGCATTATGTTACAAAATTATGTCGGGTTAAAAATATGCTCACAACTCAAGACAGAGGATGGATTAATGTAATACTATGAAATGTTCTGTAACAGTTTTATTGTACACTGCAATTCATCTTTAAGAAATGAACCTGGTGAAATACTTGGCTGTAGACTTAATCTTTTTCATATAGATACCCAGTTTTCCCAGCACCATGTATTAAAAGTTATCTTTCCTCTAATGTATGCCTTCAGCCCCTTTCTCAAAGATTAAATAGCTATCTGTGCCTAAGGTTGTTTGCATTTCTTCTATTTTGAGCCACATGCCTGTTTTTGGACCAGTCCCATGCTATTTTAATCACTGTAGTTTTATACTATAACTTCAAGTCTGGGATTGTGATGCCATCTGTTTTGCTTTGGTTACCTGGGATTACTTTTGCTATCCTGAATCTCCTTTGAAACCATATAAATTTTATGGTTGTTTTCTCTAGAAAATACCAAAATGACATTGGTATTTGATTGGGACTGCATTAAATATGTATTTTTGTTTTGGAAGTACAGCCATTTTGGTTATGTTGACACTGCCAATCCAGGAACAGGGAATATCTTTCCATTTTCCAATGTCCTCCATTATTTCCTTTTTCAGAGTGATATAATTTTCATTGCAGAGGTCATTCACTTTCTTAGTTAATACCTAAGTGTTTTACTTCTCTTTTGATTGTATCATGACTGTCCTGTTTCCATTTGACACATATACCTTCCCCAAAGTGTTAAAATTATCATATTACAGGGATACTTGCTTATCGTTGATTATAGTATCCCTATTTATAATAGCTAGGTCTTGGAAACAGCATGTGTGTCCATCATGATATGAATGAATAAGAAAAATGTAGTATATGGAGTACTATATCACCATAAAGAAAGATAAACTTGAGGCATTCATAGGTAAATGGATGCAACTTGAGAGCATAATGTTAAATGAAAGAAGTTGGACACATAAGCTCAAACATTACATGGTTTCTCTTACATGAGAAACTATACATGTATATATACAAATAAAAAGCAAAATATTAGAGATATGAACAGGAACCAAGGAGAAGTTGAAACACTTCCTCAAATTATATATATCCCCAAATTAGCATATATTTTATCATGGATATGTTAATTTGTTTCATCAACAATATTAATTTATCTTAGTTCATTGAAAAGAAAGTTTTGTATTATTACCTGTTTATTTTTTTGTGTTATTGCCTGTTTCTTACCTGTTTTGTGTTATTAACTTTTTCTAAAAGATAAGAATCTTTTTAGTTTATGTCTTAAACCCTGAGTTATTACTTTGAAGATAACAATACTTAGTGTATTAATTATTGTTATTCTCTTATTGTTTTGTTATGAAATTTTATTATTTCATAAAATTAAAAAATAAAAATAAGATTCTAAGAAGTAGGGAGATAGACCTTTCTCAAATGGGAAGATGGTCAAGAGATGAAGGGGGAAAAGAGAGGGGGAGGGAAAGGAGATGAAAAATACATGTACTTTTGTGAAAATTACCTGTATTTTCAAAATAAAAAATAAGTAATACTTATAAGTAAAACAATGTCACTGTTATATTTTATTTTGAAACATATAGGTAATTTTCACAAAAGCACTATTTATTTTTAACATGTATTTACTAGTCTAAAATTAAATAATTATTATTTAAAATATTTTGACTACTATGGTAAATTTCCTAGTTATACCACCACATAAACTAAGCTCTAAGCTTTTTAAGAATGTAAGGGGTCCTGGGACCAAGAAAGCAGAGAAACACTAGGCTAGACCAGGTAATGCATCTCTAAAATGGATGAAAAGATTCTCATTTTGCTAATCAGTCTTTTTTTAGTCCCTGGGACCTCTCCTTCTGTATATCACTGGTGCTTGTTGTCAAATACAGAATGTTTGAATTGCTAATGGTTTATTACCCCATCCCAACTGAAGTTGATCTTTGACGAAAGTTTCTGTGGCATTGTTCTTATCATGAGGAAGTACAAGTAATTGCTGAGTCGATCCTATGTCTGGGTTTTCTTCAGGGGCTGGGGACAATGAAGCCGATGATGCCCCTACTCAGTGGATTCAGAGTACAGCAGGGGAAGTCATGGGTGGTACTCATTGTGCATCAGGTCCTGAGCATGTCACTCCTGCTCTCTCCATTTTATTATCACAACAGTTCTCCAAGGTTATTATGGGTGTCCCAATTTTTTATAGAAGAGAATTTAGGTTAGGGAGTTTAGAGAGTTGCCTGTTCTTACTGAAGTGGACACTCTAAGATAACTCACAATGTCCTCTCTGGGCATTTTCACAAGTGCCCCTAAGTTTGGTGAACCTCAGTGCAAAGAGATTGTGGCTACAGATTTCTTCAAGGCCAAAGCTGTACCCAAGTGCCATGGCCTACCAACACTGTATCTAAGTACCACAGACCACCGGGGCTGTCCTCACATGCCATGGAGTACTAAAGATGTATCCATGTGCCCATAGACAACCAGTGCTATACCCAAGTTCCATAGACCATGAATACTCTGTCCAAGTGCCTGTGGACCACCAATGCTGTACCCAAAATGCCCATGGATCACTGATGCTATACTCAAATGCCCATGTACTGCCAGTGCCATCTTAAAGGCCCATGGACCACCAACACTGTCCCTAAGTGTCCATAGGCCATTGACTCTATACCCAAGTGCATGGACCACCAACACTACCCAAATGCCCATAAACCACCAAGACCATATCCAAATGCCCATGAACTGCTAATGCCACCCCAAGGGCCTAGATGATCAATGCCATCCCAAGTGCCATGAGGCATCAGTACTATGCCCAAATGCTCTAGACCACCAACACTATACCCAAGTGCCCACAGACTATAAACACTATACCCAAATGCACATGGACCACTGGCACTGTACCCAAGTGTTCATGGACCACCAATGCTGTACCCAAGCGCCCAAGCACTACCAATGCCATCCCAAGTGCCTATAGACCATCAATGATGTACCAAAGTACACATGGGCCGTAAAAGATGTACCAACTGACTATGGACTACCAACACTATATCCTAGTGCTCTTGGACTACCAACCCTGTACCCAAGTGTCAAGGACCACTAAACCTATACCTAAGTGCCCATGTAGCACCAAGGCTGTACCCAGAGGCCCGTGGACCACCAACATTGTACCGAAGTGCTCATCGACCATCAATACTTAACCAAGTACTTATGGACTACCAACATTGTTCCCGTTGTCTGAGTTTGCAAGGTAAACAATTTAATATAAAATGTATAACTTATAGGATTATTTTATAGTAGTCACCCAAAGAGTCAAACAAAAAAGAGTGCAGGAAATCTATCCACACAGTAGAGACAGTGGAAGACCTGGTTCCCACAGCAATGCTCTGCGTGAGACCATTTGAAGACCTAGAGCCCATGCCAATGCCCCCATGAGCCCAGTTGGAGGCCTAGAACCCATGAAAATGTCTCATGCAAGTCTGTTTCATTGATCTGCACTGGGAAGACCCAAAGGTCAGTGGTGGAAGCTAGAAAATCTGTGCCAGCAGGCTGAGGGATCTGCACTGCAGCTAGGAAGCAAGGCTCAAGGTGAGGACCACAGATCCCCTGAAGAAAACTGCAGTCACCCTCAGTGACAACAAGGACCCAGGTCCTCTGAGTTCATGTCAGGAAAACGAGCGTGACAAGTTTCTCCAGGAGATTTAACAGCACACCATCTTCCCCTCCAGTTTTCCTTTTATGCTGTTGGCAGAAAACCTCAGGTAGGCCTTCTACACCCAGAACCACACTGATTCAGTTCAACTGTATTGTAATCCCAAATATTGAGTACAGTTATCCAAGTATTGTAATTCCTTTTCCAGTCTTCCTCTCAATCCAAAGAGTTGTATTTATAGTTCCATTGAGATGTTATTGGAATCCTGGCCAGTTAATTCCAATCTATCACCTCCAATGCAACTGATGGTGAGTAAAGACACTGAGACATATTCCAAGTTAAGGGCAGCCAAGAAGTCCTAAATCCAATCCCCATGAGGATATGTGGACAAAGGCCCTGATCCTAGGTCTCTCCCAGTATTTATTATCTTATGAAGAAAGGGGTGGCTCGAGGATGAGTGACAGTGAGGATGGCAGGAAATATGTGAGTAACTTGAGCTGCCTAGCCAAGTGGGGAGAAAAGCATCTTTGCAAAATGCAGGGGGAATGACATGCAGAAGAATCAATCTGCATAATTCAATTAAGGTAGCAACTGAATTTTTTTTGGAGGCTGTTGCTTCAGTTTCTGCTATGTAAACTTTTGTGCCCCAGGGACTCATAGCCTCTTTATCTCAAGGCTCATACCCAGTTGACTTTCCTACAGCTGACTGGCTGTACCATCCTGCTATGCTCATATCTTTTACAGAGAGCACTATGTGAGGAAAGGAGAGACTGTCTGATGGCTTTAGAGGATTACATACCAGTACCTGGCTAGCCTTATGTGAAATGCTTAGAGCCCAATCGAAGACAGGAGGAAATATCATAGTCACCTCTGTACATATCAGTATATGGAGTAAATCTCAATATAATCAAAGTCGCACCAACTGTTCTGCATTCAAGGGAGATCACTCAAATTGTCTCCTATAAGTTGAGTGTTACAAGTTGATCATTAGTTAATCCGTCACATGCAGGAAATAGGCAGGGAGAGTGGATAAATACTTGGATTCTAGAGCTGATGGCCTCACTCACACCCTGCCCAGGTCTCCAACTCTGTTAACTCAGGTGAGATTATTTCTTTGTGTATGTACTTCTAGAAAATGGGCAAATGTTTTAATCACAGGTTTAAATGAGTAACATACATTAAATGCTTAGAACTGAAAGTATTATTTATTATAGAAGCTTCACTGCAGTCCAGAAACTCTTACCTATGTTATGCATTAATTCATTCAACAAGTGTGCATTGTGTTTATAGTGGAGATGTGTAATAATGTGCTTTAGCTCATTTAAATACAATGAAGCAGATTGGGGAGAACTACTGAGGGACAGGCATAGCTGTGCTCTACCAGTGATTGCCTCAAGAGAACAGAGCACCTGAAAGGGAGAGACACCTGTTGTTCCCTTCTGTGGATCCCAGTCTCATGGGTGGGGCTTTCCTCAAGAGCAACAGCCTGTGATTCTAGTACTAGAAGCAGTATTGCAGCCTCTGCTGAACAGGTCTATGCAAAAGCAAGGATTGACTTGCTCAAACTAAGAAAATTCAAGCTGTGTTAAGAGAAGTTACGTGCTTGTGTGTATACATACACACATCACATATACTTTGTGTGTGCAGCTGACATGTTCCTGTACCTGTGACCATTTCCTCACCCCTTGTGGAGAACCAGTCAGACTGCTTCAAAGATCCGGGGCACCTAAGGACACCTGAGGACGTGATCCCACTTGTCTAGCACAGGCAAACAGTGAGATGCAGTTATGTAGCTATGACACATGTGCTGGTTTCAGCACTATGTAAGAATGTAAATATGAACTTACAACTTGTTAAAGAATCATACAATAAAGACCAAGATGGTTCTTGGGTTCTTGCATATTGTGCTGTTGTGCTCTGCTCTGCTCTGCTCCATGCTACCTGCTGTTGCTGATGTCTTGCACATGTACATTCTTTGATGTTGGGACCTCACCTGCATAAATCTCCCTTGGGCCTCCTGAGTAGACTGACACTTGTTCTGGATTTTGTCCTTCAGTGTGGTGACTTCTCAGTGCTCCAGGGCAGATAGTGAAGGTACTCTTGTCCCTAACACTCGCTGTGCTCCAAAGCTAATAGTTGAGTGTGATTGCCTTAATATTCAGAGGACATAAGAACTATCTGGGGTGCAGGTTGTAGTACAGATTCTTGTGTCCCATCTCTAGAGCTTCCTGTTCAGTATCTTGGGGTATACATAGCTTGGCAGCTTAATGCTCACTAAGCATCCCAGGTATTGGGTTCCATGCAGTCCCAGCACATTCTTAGTCTGATGATAGGAGGATTTCCACAGCAGGACAAGGAAATGGGGATATATCACAGAACCTACAAACCCCAAGTAGGTTCGCCAGGAAGTGATGCTCAAAGTAAGGACCAGAGTGCCCTTGATAAGTACCACAGCTATCCACAGCAGCAATGAGGTTCCATGCTCCTCTGCTGATGGAACAGCTGAGTTCATATCAGGAAAGCCAGCATGACAAGCTCCTCCAGGACAACCAACAGCACCACCTCTTCCTATCCAGTTGTCCTTTTTATATTGTTTGCAACAATTCTCAAGGGGTCTTTGCACACCAAGCACCACACTGATTCAGTTCAGCTGGATACTGTCAGTCCACTGCAGTACCCAGGTGCCGTGGACCACCAACACTACACCCAAGTGCCCATGGACCTCTGATGCTGTACCCAAGTGCCATTGACTATTATAGCTGCTCCCAAGTACCCAAGAGTTTAGTACTGAACTGGAACCCTCTAAATGATGAGTCACTGAACTGGAATCCTCTAAATGATGAGTCACTAACACAAGCCAAACTTTCTTTTCCTCTAGATGAACTCTGGCATATAGTTTCCGTGTCATATCTCCCTAAAGATCAGATTGTGGCTGACCTTCTGCTGAGATCATACAACATTGTTTCTCTTCCTTCCTTCATGTGTTTTTCACATGTTTACTTTTTCTCCTGGGAGTTCTTCACTGATGAATCATTTGAACTTCAACCTGTGGCTAAAGGTCTCCTCTGGCAGAAGTCAGGATTTGAAGCTGGGGCCATGTGACTCAAGGACATGTGCTTTTACTCAGCACCCTTGACCACCCACGCTCAGTGTGTTGATGTGAACTCACTCATCAGTTGGCCTGTCCGGAGAAAGGTTCTGTG
This sequence comes from Hydrochoerus hydrochaeris, assembly GCA_004027455.1. NCBI lineage: Eukaryota > Metazoa > Chordata > Mammalia > Rodentia > Hydrochaeridae > Hydrochoerus > Hydrochoerus hydrochaeris. The sequence continues at coordinate 168,164 of PVLA01003776.1, forward strand.
TAACCATACTTCTTACATTGCTGCATGCAAAGAGGTCCCTTTATTTTGAGGATAGTTATTCTTCGCCACTGGGAAAAAAAAATCCTACACGAAAGAGAAGGTAGAATTCAGCGAGGTCTTTATACTTATTTCAAACCAATCAATTTCATATAAGTAAACTTAGAGGCACAGCCAGCTTCCTGCCCTCACTCACATCAAGTAAGGATAAGTGAAGACCAGTGTGCTCACCTTTCCTGTTGCCCGTGGTGGCAAAAGATAAGTTGTGGCAGCTACCACACTCTATGGCAGCCTTCCATGGGATCAGCAGTGGCAGGATTTCTAAACTGTAACCACCCCAGAGAAAAGAAGTACACATGTGGGGCATGTGATGGTCACCTCGCAGCTCTGAGCTCTGTCATCTGGACACATTGAGTCAGAGCTGCTCCTCCCCAAGCCCCTTGTCACCCTATTATTTTCTTCCCCGGGACCCAGCATTAGTATAACCACCCCCAGTTGCCTTTACAGAATGCACCCTGGGTCCCAACTACTGGTTTTCCCTTGTGTTGTCTGGTCCTTAGTTTCTCCAAGGTTAGAATTCCTGGGAGGCACACAAGAGCACATAGCCTCAAAGCAACCTTCCTACCAAGACAATTCTGTGAAAAGGATTCTCCTCCTGTCACTGAACTGTTTATTTTTTTCAATTAACAAAAGATGAGGCACTCCAAGGTCATTTTGGCTTGGAACTCCAGAACTTGAATATATATGCTAAATTGGAAGTAAAAAACAAACAAACAAAAATTTTAGATTAATCCAATTCTTGTAGTACCTGGGGCTACTCTCTGTGTAGGGGAGTGAATCTCAGTGCTAATTTTTAAAGGAGCAATTTTATCCCAGGATGTGGCTTTGGGCATGTTACTGAAATGTCACAAGTTGATGAGAACAGTACAGCCTTTGGGGTAACTTGGTGTCTACTCTTACCCCCTCATTTACTGTTTCTCTCCCAGGCACCATATTATCTTATTTGGCCCTTTACACACAGACTTTAGGACAAGGGCCATGCTTCAGTTTAAGGGAGAATAAACCCATCTGAGGCTTAGGCAGTCCAGGTTGGGTGATCCATGCCACTCCCATGAGCCTGACTGCAGTACTTTTCTTCTTTTCCCACTATCAGGACTATTGCATTTCAAGAGAGACCAAGTACACAGGCTGAAATTCCACAAATCTTGTAGTTCTACTCTGGGAAATGTTTTATGGCAGAAATGGGCAAAAAAGTGAAGGGAGGATTCATCAGGATAATGAAGGTAGAATGAGAGACTGCACACTGAAAACTTCAGTTTCCCTCCTTATCCCGTCTCCTCTCATCTACAAGTACAGACATTTGAAATTGCCTGAGGAGTGAGGGAACCAGTGGCCAGTCTGGTTCTGGAAGAAGCTAGAGCTTCTACACAACCTTCAGCACAAATGAACCCTCAAATCTTGGGACTGGGGAATATATAGAATACTCAGCCATTTGCTGATTTCAGTGTGTGAAGTTTTTCAGAGAAGATATCCATTTCATTATGGCATCAGTATAATTTATAATGATGGAATTCCATCCTTGTCTCAATCTTCTCTCCCTCCACTGCATTTACATTTGCTTGAAGGAACAGGCTCTTGATGAAAAGTACAATCCAAATACCCAGGAGAGACTTGTAAAGTCCTCTGAAGGTATGAAACATCTCTCTTCTGGGTATTTTGTATCAATGTCTACTCATGAATCTTCCAGAACTGTGGGTAGGCTCTGCCTTTTTGTCTGACACCTTACAGGGTCTGAAGTGATTGTTGCTTCTCTAACAGAGCTTCGTGAAGCTGCCCGAAACAACTACAAGAGAGATGCTGAAAAGTTGGCCAAGAAAAAAGAAGTGGTCAAGAGGCACAATCGCTCACCTCATTTCACAAAGGTCCTGATGACACTCTGTAAGGAACTCTGCAGCTACTTAACCAGGCTTGGTCTTTGGGAGACTCAAGACTCCTGCTCCTGTTGGGAGCTCCTGGCTTCAAGGCACAAGGCTCAATAATTTGCACTGGAAATATCCAGGGGAGAGGCCCGGCTGGTGCTGAAGTTGCACGATCGGGTCCTCCCCACTGCACAACTGGACCAATCAAACCTGATTAATAAGACAGAGAAGGGTGGCTGGAAATTCTTCTAGCTTAAAATTTAGTTCAGAGTTTATACCCATAAAATAACAGGCACTGGACAAGGCAGAGTTCTACCACTCCTCAGAGAACACGCTGACACTTAGGGACTGGGCAGCCTGGGCAAAAGGGAAAGGCAGGAAGACTCAGTTTACCTTCCACAGCCCTTCCACCTCCCAGAGAGGGTCTTGCAGTCTTCTGTCCTCCTCTTGTTCTGGTTACTCTCTTCCTGTGCCCTGCATCCCTCCATTCTGGAAGTAAATAAGGTTGGGTTTAGTCCAAAATTTTAATTTCCTTCTGCATTTAAGTCTTTACTTAGGAGAGGAAGGGTCTGTCCTTTAAAGGCACCATGGGGCATGGGGAGGGCCACTGAGGACACAGAAAGGAAGCTTCATGAGCAGTATCTGGCCAAGACCAGAACCATCTGAAAATGCCTAAGCCAGGAGCACAGAGTTGAGGACACTGCTGCTGGTCCATCTTCATTAACCACTGTGTGCCCCAAGATGGGTTTTCCTCCTGAAATGGTCAAATAATGTCAAAAGCAAGTAAATTCTCCCATGGGTTTAAAGGATTTAACTGGATCTCATGGAAAGTTACCAGATTTTCTGAATCATTTATGTGGCAGAAGTGTGGTCCTAATTGGATAAACTTCTCACAGAAAAAAGAAAGGAAAATATTTAATATATTCTCACCAAGTGTCTCCAAGCACATGGCCATTGAGTGAAGGAGGACTTGCTAGGACCGAGCTTGGTGGCACAGACTGTAATCCCAGCCTGAAAGTAAGATCACCATGAGTCCGAGGCCAGCCTGAGCTACATAGTGAGTAGCTATAAAGCTAGCCTGAGCATATAGCGAGGCCCTGCCTCAAAAAACAAAAACAAACAAACAAACATGTTTTTTAAAAGGTTAGTTTAGAAATGTAAAATTGGGATTTAACTCAGTGGCTTAAGCGCCTGCCTGGCAAGTGTGAGGTCGTGAGTTCGATCCCCAGTACCAAAAAAAAAAAAAAAAAAGAAATGTAAAATTGTTTTATATTGAGTTATCACATTGCCAATTTTTTTGTTGATACTGTAAGTAAAGTCTTTTTGTTGCTGTTGTTAGTGTGACATGTAATTGCTCACAAATAAGCAAAAGATGTGCAAATACGGTCTTCATCTAAGTGTTAGCACATTGGGTAGAAATGTGAAGTCTCCCAAATTTATACCAAACACTTTAAAACTAGGCAATAAAGGTTAGAAGCTGAAAGCCACATGGAGAGACTGCATCTCTGGCACAGGCCCCACTTCTTCAAAAACCTACAACATGTAATAAGAGTTAAAGTTCAGAGTCACTCAAAAAAGGAATCTTTCCATCCTCAGACTTATTTTAAAGTGAAACTGTGACCAGAAGGTCTACTGGGTTCTGTTCACATCTCAAGGACCCTAGAAAACCCTGCAGAAAATATCCTTGCTAACCATTCACTGTGAAAACCCCAGATAATTTCCTGATATTCTTGTTAATGACTGAGGTAAAATCTACTGCTAGAGAGTCAGAACAAAATTTGCTAATATAAATCTTGCTTTTCATAGGCATCTTCACCTGGAGAGGTAAGACACTGTGGGATCGACGTGTATTTGTCTTTTCTTGGTTCACACTCAGAGGAATTCTCACCTGCAATAAAACCAGTAACCATTCAAGGAAAGAATCTGGACAACAAGGAGCTCATGTCCACTCTGCTCAGTTTAGAAATACAGTCATTAAAATACCAAGTTTTAGGTAATTTTTGAGAAACTGATTAAAGCCAAGGAAAAGGGCATATCCCCATGTCACATATGCACTCCACTTTGCATCCCCAGGGTTCCAAGGTCTAGAACATCTTATGTGAGGACTTCCACTAAGATATGCTGCAAGAACATCTGTAATAGGCAAGAGGAGATGTCAGATGGCATGATGTCCAGTGTTTACAGGCTCTTTCTGCCTCTCCCAAAGAATTGGCCAGGATAACCAATAAACAGTTAAATAGGACTTTTATTTAAAGTAAAGGAAGAAGAAGAAAGAATGAAGAAGAGAAAAGAAAGGAAGAAAGGAAATAAAGAAAGGAACAAGAAGAAGTACTGTCCTGTAAGCACAGAAGCACAGCAGAACAAAAAGACTACAGTGGTGGTGAAGTCAAGAGTTTCTGCCTTTTATATTCTTTCAGATCCAGTATCTTAGAAGCTGTTCTGCCTATCATCCTAACTGTAATTGATAGATCATACTTAGGATCAATAGGTACATTCTTTTCCCATTCTTTTCTCTGGTCTGGATCTTCACAATTAAGAGGTCACTCCTGTTTTCCAGTCATTCTGCCATGGTCCTAATCACCTGCCTCAAAAAGAAAAAAGGTTTGGGCAGTGATCATTTTTTTTCTAGTGACCAGTTAATCTTGTTCATTAGAATAATGTGTGCTTTAGCTTTTAAGTGGTTTACAAAAAGGAGCCATAGGAAATGTGCTTCAGGGTTTTCAGAACTAGAAATAATATCAAATTGGCTCAAAAAAACCCCCAAAACAATATACAATACACCAAATTGAAATTTTTAAGGACATTCAAGCCAGAAAAGGAAGCTAGTGAATGTTGATTATTTGGTGAAGAAATGGTGTGTGTGTGTGTGTGTGTGTGTGTGTGTATGTGTATAGAGGAAGACCAGATGTTCAGTTCTCAACATCAAAGTTTCTGAAGCCAAGAATATATTGCTGACACAGGCATGCACGATAAGATGCACAGGGATCCTAGAAGTCCAGTCAGCTGACTTGTTTTAGGAGAAAAATAATTTTAAAGTAATAAGGCAAGACTTCACATTTCACTTTGTGATTCTGATTATTTTTATTGTAAACCCCAATATCGAGTTCAGTCATCCAAGTATTGTAGTCCTCGTTCTAGTTTTCCTCACAATCCAAAAAGTTATATTTGTAATCCCAATGAGACATCATTGGAATCCCAGCAAGTTAATTCCAATCTACCACCACCAATGGTGAGAATAAAAACACCAAGACATATTCCGAGTTAAGGGCAGCTAAGGGGTCCTAAATCCAATCCTTGGGAGGATGTATGAACAAAGGCCTTGATCCTAGGCCTCTCCCAGAATTTATTATCTTGTGAAGAAGGGGGGTGGCTCAGGGATGAGTGACAGTGAGGATGGCGGGTATTATGTGAGTAACTTGAGCTGGCTGTCCAGGTTCAAGATTGGCATCTTTGTAAATTGCAGAGATAAAGATATGTGGAAGGATCAATTTACATAATCTAATGCAGGTAACAATGTAATTGTTTTGGGGGTGGGCTATCGCTTGTTCTGATATGCAAACTCTTGTGCCCTGGGGAATCATAGCCTCTTTGTCTTGAGGCTGGTACTCAGTTGACATTCCTGGAGCAATTTGCTCATATCCTGTACTTAGGAGAACACTATGCGAGTAAACAGGACTGTCTGTTGGCTATAGAAATTGCCTGTTAGCACCTCAGCTAGCCTTATTTGCAATGCTTAGAGCCAACTGAAGAGAGAAGGAAATATTCTAGCCGGCTTTTTACATATCAGTATAAGGAAATGAGTCTCCAAATAATCAAAGTTACAGTAATTGTTTTGGATTCAAAGGGAGTCACTGGAGTTGTCTCCCACAATTTATACCTCAAAATGAATAGCTGCATGAACATCTTATAGTTTCTTATTGAAACAAGTGGTAAGTGCAGGAAATGGCATGATCTAACAAGGCTATCAAAAGGAAATGGATTTGCATGTGATAGGCATACATGAGTTGTAGTCAATAGCTAATCTGATCTTCATCAAGATACTATCAATTATGCCAAATAAAACAGAATGCTTCATCTTATTGTTCTCCAGTTAAGAACTGATAGGAATAGTTGTTCTTTTGAGCCATTTTCCAAGTTTGTAGTTAGAACTAGTAACTTTTCCAGTAACAGTGGATGAGCTATATGCTGTCTTCCAGCTTTTTGTTTGCATTTTGTTTTATTTAGCAGTACTGGGCATGGAACCCAAGGCCTCACAAAGGCTAGACAAGTGCTCTACCACTAAGCTACACCCCTAGCAATGTTGTCTGAATAATGAGAAATTTTGTAGGTTTGACTGCCTAATGGCACAGTTTAAAAGTTTACATTATATTCACTTTTGATCTGACCTTAAAATTACCAAACAAAAGAAACATAACTTTTGTAAAGGCATGAGTCCAACTGAAATGTCCTCTGATTGGAATCATATAATGCTTGGAGGTTGTGCTCTATCCAAAAGCCTTCTGTGGTCTGGGAACCCCAAGAATAATTTCCTCTCCAATTCATATTTGAATAACCCAATGGATAATAAAATGCCCTGCCCTTCTAACAAGCCTGATCTGGTTCAGGGTTGGGTCCAGGGTGTTCTCTTCTACCACCCATTACAATACCAGCTGTCATGAGGGTCGTTTGAGCACTCAGTTACTTGGAGATTTTCCTGCATTAGTCAGATCACACCACAGATGCTGTCAATTTTATGTTAGGTTTTAAAAAGTACATGTTAACTGTTTTCTCTTTTTGTGGTTAAAATGTTTAGTCTATGTTTTCTAATAGCAATAGATCATTCTGGGTGGAAATAATTCTGTTTTTTTTCTACTTCTCTATATAAGATAGATGAAAATAGTTTTGCTGTTTTCTTAGAATGACCTCAGTATTAATTGTCATTTTCCAGCTAAAACTTTAGTAACTTCAGAAAGTACATGGTGAGTTTCTGCTGCTCCTTGCTATTCATTTAAACTTTTATAATCTTAAAAATGATGAGCTCTGCAGGGCTGGGGTCCATTTATTCCTGCCTCTTAGCTTGCCCTACCTCTGTCATCAGCCATACTTGGAAATAAGGCCTCTAAAACTGGGAAGTTGAACTAAAAGGTCAGCAATCTTAGGGAACTTACACTGAGTAAAAAAATAATCCTCAGTCAAGAACATTTTAAACATACAGTTTGGGTCTGCTTGCTGTATAGATTTCTAAATGATGAATCCTTGTGTTAATCCACTTCCATACCTCTGGGGGCTGCTTACTCACTGGAACCACTCAATAAGGGTGACTTGAGGACACATGAGAGACTAATCAAGGCATGACCACCTGCCAAGCTCCAGCCCAGTGCTCTAACAGATGGTCCCTACACTGCTAAGATCCACACCTAGCCCTGGATTTGTCCATGGTCTGTGTGACCAAATTAGCTAAGACCAACTGTTAAATCCTGTGGCCTCTGTCCCAAGCCAAACCTTTAAGCCAGCTCCTTGTCGAGGGTTCTGGAGCATGGCATGATGTTTTCTTACACCCACACAAGCAGAGTCCATGACAGTTTTCTACCTGAGTGTTAATACTTTTTGTTTGTTAGATAAAATTGGGTCAGACTCTTTGCTCTAGAGACTGTAATATACTCTCTGGTATTGATGGCATGAGAAACCTGTCACTTTCACCTTCTTATAAGAGAAAGTAGAGAAATCCACCAGAAAGAACTGGACAATTGTTAATGACCAAGTGGACTTAAGTCCTTCTGCAGCTGCAGTGTTGAGCCAAGGGGTTCAGACACCTGACTGTAACCTTTGCAAGATAAGTGGCCCTATGACCCCTGAAATTTGCCCTCATTATGGCAGATTTCTTTAACTGACCCTGCTGATGGCAGTTGAGCTATCAGTTAATTTAATTTGAAAGACATAAGAGTGTTAGTCCTTCTCCCACTCAAAAACCTGTGTGGTCCCTTATTTCCCAAGAACAAAGTCCAACTGCTTGGTCTTGAATAGAAGCCTGGTATATCTTGAGTTTCCTATTCTCCATCACAAACCAAATCAGACCATTTCTGAAAAATGGCCAGCTCTTGTACTTTCTGGCTCCCCTAACATTGTTCCCCAAATTCCATCCATTGAGAGAGCATCCCAACTTTTCCCTTTGGGCAGTATTCACTGTACCTCAGGCCCTTGGACAGAGATTAAAAATGCAGCAGAAGCTGGCTACTTAGTGTGTTAGTCACTATGTTCACAAGCAATTCCAGTACAACTTGGTGAGTGATTGACTGGATTCTGGAGGTAGATTAAACATGGTCACCAATTGCTTGTGGCTCTTCCTTTTCAGAAATAGGTCTTTTTTGCCCACTGAGTTAGCCTGGGCTGTGCCTATAGTTCACTCTAATCTACAGAGTACAGCAGAAGTGACACTGTGTCTTTTCTGAGTCTTGTCTCTGAAGACCACAGCCCCTGCACTTCCTGGAATCCAGCATGGTGTAGTGAGGCCCAGTGTGGCTCCTGGAGAGTGGGAGGTCAGCAGAGGAGGACAGAGGTGACTCGGACTCTGACCATGGCAGTGCTGTGAGAGCCATGGTTATTTTCTGTACAATATGATGTTGTGACAAAGCAGAGCCTTTTAGATCTGGGGAGAAGCCACCCCTCTGAGGCCCTGGTCATCCCAGCAGCTGAGGCCAGATTGCCTGGTGCATCCTGTCACATGCAGGCCACCTGGACTAGCATGATGCCTCAATTTCTCATCTCTCTGCCAAGACTCTGGGTCTCTGTTCTCCATCAACCCAGGGCTACTAGACAGCCAGAGATGTCCTTGCTCCTGTAGCACCCTAGGGCTACTCATCCTGTTAAGCCCTGAGCTGTTTACCCCACCTCACTTGGCCTTCCCTTCCCTGTGAGAACCCCAGTGGAGCCTCTGTCTCTGGACCTAAACTTGGTCCTCCCTAGACAAATTGTATTATGTGGCACATCTCCCTCTCTGGAGAGATATGAAGATGAAAATTCGCTTCCTGGATCATTAGTTTGAGTCCTCAATTAATCACTTCCATAAATTAAAATTCTGTGGGTACAAACTGTATGCCAAGGTGGCAAGACTATCTAGTCTCAGTCTGGGGTTTCCGGATTGCAGCCTCCAGGAATAAACTCAGGAGAGATTGACAGGTCTTCCTGGGGGTGCCCAGCATTGATTGTGAAATCCAGAGAAGATGGATGTTTGTGGTGTAGGGACACAGCTGCATGTCTACAAAAGACTGCTCCCGTTCTATAGCACACCCTTCCATTTATCAGGTTGATTCTGTGGGGCCATGACACACCTTAGCATCTTCTAGGCTAAGACCATTTTTATCTCTGGACATGTGAATGGGCACTGTCCAGGGCAGGGACACCCTCCCTTCTCCACAACACTCAGCTTGATCTCCATGTTCACCTTCACCTCTGCCTTCCTCTATTCCACATGACCTTCTGCTTCCTGACTTCTCCTTTGGACCAGTTGTACCATCTGCCCCTTTCCTCCTTCGCTGAGTTAAATAAAATCTTCACAGTATGCTCCTTTTGCACCTGTATATGAGTCACACTGGAATTTATCCTGGAGATTACCCCTTACCATAAGTTATTTGAAATCTTCAAGTTGGAAGGCATAAAAATACAGTAGTGAAGACAGTAACAGCTGAACTGATTGCTCACAACTCTTGTATTTCTTTGCTGTCCGTGTCACTAATTTTATTTTTTTTCTGAATCCATTTTATTTCAAGGAGAAAAAGCAAAAGAAAGAAGAAGAAAAAAACTAAAACTAAATTTCAAAACATGTCAATCAGGGGCAACAATGGCACATACATTGTGCATTGTCATCCCCAAATCATTCACCCAGAGCACAAGATATCTGCATTCAATTGTCTGAACAATACAAGTACAAATATTTCTCTTCAGTGAACTCAGAGAAATCAGTAGTATAACTATCTTAACTATTTTTATGTACATATACATACACATGTATATATGTTGTTTCAGCTTTTCACACTGAGACAATACCATGTTTGCATGTGTATTGTAGTCCCAAATTTTGTGTACAATCATCCAAGTATTGTAATCCCTTTTCCAGTCTTCCTCACAATCCAAAAAGTTATGTTTATAATCCCACAGAGATGTTATTGGAATCCCAGCAAGTTAATTCCAATCTACCACCTCCAATGCAACTCATGGTGAGAGTTAAGACACCAAGACATATACCAAGTTAAGGGCAGCCAAGGGGTCCTAAATCCAGTCCCCATGAGGATGTGTGGACCAAGGCCCTGGTCCTAACCCTCTCCCAGAATTTATTATCCTGTGAAGGGAGTGGCTCAAAGATGAGTGACAGTGAGGATGGTGGGAACAACCTGAGTAACTTGAGCTGGCAGAGATAAGGATATGCAGAAGGATCAGTTTGCATAATCCAATTAAGATAGCAACTGAATTGTTTTTGGAGGCTGTTACTTCAGTTTCTGAGTTCTTTATATGTTCTCCATAGTAATCCTTTGACTGAGGTACAACTGGAAAACATTTTATCCCACACTGTGGGTTGTCTCTTCACTCTGTTGATGGTTTATCTTGCTGTGCAAGAGCTTTTCAGTAGGGAGTTGTTGATTCTTCGTGATAGTTCCTGTGCAGTAGAGGTTTTGTTTATGAAGTCTTTACCTACACCAATGTCTTCAAGAGTTTTACCTATTCTATCTTCCAGCAGATTTAATATTTCTGTTTTAATATTAAGCTCTTTCATTCATTCTGATTTTAGCTTGCTACATGGTGAAAGATATAGGTCTAGTTTTAATCTTTGGCATGCATAGAGCCAGTTTTTCCAGCACCATTTATTGAAGAGGCTATCTTTCTTCCAATGAATGTATTTGGCACCTGTGTCAAAGATAAGGTGGCTTAGTGTGTCTGGAGTTGTTTCTGCATCTTCTAATCTGTTCCATTGATCTTCAGGTCTGTGGGTTTTTTTTTTCCAGTACCACACTGTTTTTATCACAGTAGCTTTATAGTATAATTTCAAGTCACAGATTGTGATGCCCCCTATCTTGTCTTTGTTGCCCAGAATTGCCTTTATGATTCTAGGTCTCTTCTGGTTCCAAATGAATTTTGGGATTGTTTTCTCTAATTCTATTGGAACTTTGAGATTTCATTGAATCTGTATCACAGTTTTGGAAGTAGGGTCATTTTCACTATATTGTTTTTTGCTACTTAAGAGCATATCTATCCATTTTCTAATATCCTCTTCAATCTCTTTTTTCAGAGTACTATAGTTTTCAATGTAGAGGTCTTTTATATCCTTTGTTAGATTGATTCCTAGGTTTTTCTTTTCTTTTCTTTCTTTCTTTCTTTCTTTCTTTCTTTCTTTTTTTTTTAGGGGGGATGCTACTGTAAAAGATAGTTTCCCCGATTTCTCTCTTAGTGGTTTTGTTATTCATGTACAGAAAGGCTATTGATTTTTGACTGTTGACTTTGTAACCAGCTACATTACAGAATTTGTTTATTAAACCTAGTAGTCTTTTGGCCAAGTTTTTGGGGTCTTCTGTGGCGCCCTTTTCTGTCCATGCCGCGTCCTAGTCCATCCACACCTTGTGACAATCGCTTCCCCAGGAAAAGGACACCACATGTGGGAATTGGGCGCGGGGATCTTGGAATGTTTTGTACTGATAATTGTAATTTGTGTAGTTCACATGTGTATGTTTTTATGTAATGCTCAATATGGAGTCGAGGGTGGAGACTCCAGGGGGTTGCTGGAGGCCCTCTAGATAACCCCTTTGTGAGGACTGATTGTGAAATTTTACCTTCTGTGAGTAGTATGAGAGAGTTCATACAGAGGCTTTAAATGGGAGAGCTCATGGAGGAGGATTTGCGGGGTTCCTGTGAGACAACTGCCCTGAGACACTAGACAGGCAGCCAAAGACGGGCAACTAGGACACATATGTTACACCACCGGCCGCCTAAGACAGGCACAGGACCAATTGCTGTCCTGCAGGTCCATGACGGGTAAGGCCTGGTTGGGTTCATATGAAGAGTCCTTGACCTAAGACAGTCGCTGTCCTCACAGGGACTGCCATTCTCCCATAAGTGATAAGGGAAACAATGTAGGGAGCGGCACAATAGCCTCACACATCTCTCCCTCCTGCAGGCATTCAAGTGCATCGGCTTACATTTCCCAAGCTAACTAAGTAACAAGATTGAGATGTTAATTGATACCTATTGCCCTAAGCCTGGGGCGCTTCCTGCTTGGGGCTGGGGGTGGCTGCCAAAGGTTAGCAAATATATATTCCAGCTTCTAAAAAATAAAGTGGATTCGGATTCACTCACAGACTGGTGTGCAGTGTCTTCTGTCTCTCACTTGCCGACTCCCTGTCCACCTTTGCGAAATCCTAGCCCTGCCACAGCTGGACTCCGGCAGTCTTCTAAGTAGAGTATCTTGTCATCTGCAAGTAATGATAGTTTAAATTCTTCCTTTCATATCTTTATTTCTTTTATTTTTTTCTCTTGTCTAATTGCTCTAGCTAAAATTTCCAGGACTATGTTGAATAAAAGTGATAGTGGACATCCTTGTTTTTTTCCTGATTTGAGAGAGAAAGCTTTTGGTTTTTGTTCATTTACCATGATATTGGCTGTTAGTTTTCATAGATGTCTTATATCAAATTGAGATAAAACCATATATTTCAATTTTATGTGAGGTTTTTAATCACGAATGAGTGCTAGCTTTTTCTGTGTCTATTGAGATGATCATACAATTTTTGTCCTTGACTGTTAATATGGTGTATTACATTTATGGATTTACATATGTTGAACTATCCCTGATGTCACTAACTTTAAACTGTCATTTCTTTGTGGCGTAGATGATAAGGTGTGTATGTGTGTGTGTGTATTACAGGAGATGAGCCTAGGGTTTTTGCATTGAGCAACAAGCTGGGCTTTCATGTGAGATCCTCTTGCCTCAGCTTCCCAAAGTGCTGGGGTTACAGGTGTGCACCACCATGCCTGTTTGATGCTAAGTGTTTATAAAAGAGAAATGTTGGAAGCCTAGTCCCAGGACATTCTGATCAAAGGGAAGCAGTGGGGTGGTGGGGTTCAGGCATGGGATTTCCCTATGGAACTTGCTTAGGGTCAATCCAGACCCTGCCAGGTACCAGCTGAGTAAATACAGTCACATTTGTTATTACTGTAACTAGAGCTTCTCTCATTTACATGAACCAAAGCCCTGTTAGTGTAACTACCATCTAGGATGGCAGAGCAGGGACTCCTGACTATCCACCTGATATCCACTCCTTTGTTTCTAGATGCCAACATAGCCTCCAGCTCCAGAGTAAAAACGTGAGCAGTGTGCCTCATTCAGGTCCTTCCCTGTCATTGTGACTGCTTAGAAACAGGCACGTGGCTGTCTACCCATGCATCCTACATTGGGGGAGATTGCTTTTTTTCTTTCCTTTATCCTGTTTTCTCTTTCTTGCTGGGTGTGAATAACAAACATGCAATGCACATTACTCTCAGCAGTGTTTTTGTACTGATGAGGCAGATCCCGGGGGTGCAGCTCTGATGGGAATGGGTAGAGCAGGACCAAAGCTGAGAGCTGGGGGCCTGGCCTGGAGTCCAAGTGCACTGCCTGTAATCTAAGCCGGGGTCTGGGCTCTGTGATCTGGAAAGAAACCGACCTTTGAATCAGCACCAAGGGGAGTCTGGGGTTGTGGCCATTAAGAGTGGGAAGAGCTATTCCATTTCCCGTAGATCGTGTATGGAAAGTGTCCTTTATAATCTGACCAGTCTTGAATAATTGTTCCCCCAAAACCAGAACTAAAGTATGCTTGGGACATTGGCTTCTGGATTCATTGCCTGTAGCCATAATTCTGCCAAAAATATTTTTTTTTCCCCTGCCAAACTGTTGAAATCACAATTTTCAAGTTTGGCAAAGGAGTATTTTCCAATGAGAGATAACACTTTTTGACTGCAATTTTTCCCTATTATATTAGAATATAATATTCCCAGAAGCCTGGCTTCTGGTAACAGAGAACCCTGTAAATAATCAGCAAGACCGGCACAGGTCAGGGTGTGCTCAGAGTCAGGCAATGTGTGGCCAGCTAAGACTTGGTGTGTGAGCTTGGGGCTGCCAAGCGCGCTTCTGGATACAGCGCTACCAAAATAAAGCCACTTGGGTGCACACACACACACACACACACACACTCTTAGCTTTTTTTCTTTTGTGAAAATGAAACTAATAAACTATAAGGTCAGGAGGCAGCAGCACCCTCACAGAGCATGTGTGAGTCTGGCTTCTCTCCTCTCAAGAGCAGCAGCCTGGTTTAAGGTACAGGGCAACACAAGGGAACTCATCCCATGATGTCTGTATGGCTGCTTGAGTTCTGAAGGGGAGACCAATGGGCAAACATTAAAATCTGGAAAAATTGCAAAATTGTATGCTTTCTTAGTGAAGTCACAGATAGGTCATGTGTGATTTTAGGGTTCCATGTCTTATTTCCTAATGAGATTTGTGGACCTACCTGGCATGGCATCCAGGCAGGCTTGGTTACCATACAATGTACCCAGGGAAACCTTCATCCTTGTTGCATATTAGTTCGGATCCCAGACTTTCACCCTGCCTGTCCACCATCACTCATACCCTAAGATAAAGTCTAAGTCCTACCCAAGGTTAAATGTAAAATCTTGTCTGTTGGTGCAATTCATTAAAAGACAATTTACCCGCAAGATCTACTTAATGTCTCTGCAGTATATTTTCTCCATAGACAAAATCAATAGACACGATCAATAAAAGGAATTATCCCAAATTTCCTGACAGTTCTGTGGTGGCTGCAGCTGGGAAGTCACGGCCAAAGGGTGGCCACCTTGCGGGGTTGTGCACGTGGGTTTGTCACCCAGCCATGAGAAGGCAGTCTAGACAGCCTACCAAGTGCCGGGCTACGCCCCAAGAGAGCTGCCCTTGGTTCCTTGCTGGTTATGCACCAGTGATGCCTGGATCTCAGCCCTGGTCTGGGCAGGGAAGGGCTGGGTGAGGCTGTGAGTCTGGGCTCTGCTGATTTTTGCTCATGTTCATTGGAACCAGGAGACACTGCAGGACCACAGGAGCTGCAGGTCTCTGTGACTCCCCTCTACCATGGATGTCACAACACCAGTCAGAGCAACTGCTGTGACTGGAATTCCTGACACAGGAGGAAATGGGGCACAGGAGTCAAGGGAGGCTGAAGCAGGCTCCCTTCCCCACCACTTGGCCACACTGCATATTTATCTTTCTGCCCCAACCCCTGCGGCCTCACAGTGCCTCACGGGAAGACAGTACCCAGCATGGCGCACATGGAACAGGAAGGGGCTGTCCTGGAGCCAGACATAAAGGCAGCTCCCCAGCCTTTATGGTGTGTGAGCCAAAACACACAGGGGAGATGGTGGCTGGAATGCAGACCCCTGCACCCCATTTTCTCTTTTCCTTTCTTTCCTTTCCTTTTATCTTATTCTATTCTATTTTTTTTTTTTTTTTGGCCATACTGGGGACTGAACCCAGGACCTTCACTCTGAGCTACATCCCCAACCCTTTCTCATTTTTCAGTTTGAGACAGGGTCTTGCTAAGTCATGAAATTGTCCAGGCAGGGATTGAACTTGTCATCCTCCTGCCTCAGTTTCCCAGGGTGCTGGAATTACAGGTATGCACCACCTTGCCTGGCCCTTGTCCCCTTTGCTTGCTCAATCCACCCGTGGTGGGATGATCTGGAAGCCAGGCTGTGAGAGAATCAGATGTCCTTACTGTCCCTGCATGTCAGGAGTTCCACTCACAGCAGCTGTTGCTGACTGGTATTGTGACACCAATGGTGGAGGGGAGTGATGGAGATCTGCACAGGGGACTCAGTGTGAGACAGGAAAAGCCTGGCCTTCTCCTCCTCTATCGGACCCCACAGTGCAATGCTGAATCACTTCCTGGGAATTCTCTAAATTCACCTGGGCTCCTGCTCAAAGGTGCAGATCTTTTCCTTGGTTCACACAGGTTCTACCAGGGATTCAGCTTGGGATTTGGGAATCGTCCTGTGAAGGTAGCAGCCCAGGCTCCCTGAGCAACATATGGAGCCACTGTCCAACTTGGGAGTCCCTGTCCAGGGCCTCATGTGTTGATTTGCTGTTCTGGGCCCTATGTGGACAGTCACTGTCCTGTGCTGTCTCCCTGTCAGTCACCCCCATTTCTTCCCAAAGTACACTCTTTCTCCAGCACTCTGGGGTCCCAACAGTGTTTGAACCCCTCTTGCCCTGAGCCCACATGAGCATAAGGCCCTGGCTGCTTGGGATCTGAGGGTGAGACATGAAGACAACCGGGAAGGGCCTGGGGGAAGCAGTCTCTTACCCGCTCCATAGCAGTGCTGGACACTCTGGGTGGCTGCAGGTGGAACAGCGCCCCGTAACCAACTGCCCAGTCTTGCATTGTATGGCGTTCACCCAAAAAAACAGTGAGTGAGCCAGCCAGGAGCCTGTGCTTGGGGAATGGGGGTACAGTGGGGAGCACAGCACCAGTGTCCATTTGTATTTCCAAGGGAACCGCTCACTGCTTCACTGTGCTTCCGCTCTGCGCTCTGCCAGGGAGGCCCACGATCCAAACACAATATTGTAAAAAGCTGTGAAACCAAAGTTTTGAATTTTTCTCAAGAATTCCATTTTTAATAATCAAAAAATCACCCAGCTTATTTGCCTCATAAAAATAAATGAATGTTTTCATTCATGAACCCATAAAGCAGATGAAAGTTGGAAGCCACCTAGTGCTTTCTGTGTGGCTCATCCATGTTGTCCAGACTTGAAGAAGAAACCACTTTATGTTCTGAGAAAACACCAGACCCAGGTCCTGGGGTGGCTGAGGAAAAGTTCCTACCAGGCACCTAATTCAGAAGCGCATCTCTTGAGGGGTGAAGAAAAGCTTGGAGCCTGAGGGTGGCATTTCCAGCTGCTGTCCCTGTCTCCAGGGCCTCGGGTCCTTCAGGGTCCTCACCTCACATCCCTGCTTCTGTACCCCTTTCTCCCTGAAATACTCCCTGGTCCCCCCCCAGCACCCATTCACCATCACTCACTGTCTCCAGCACCTGGAATTCACCCTGGTGTCTCCTGTCCTGGCCTCCGCGGTTCTGTAACCTGAAGACCCTGGTGTGTGGCTTTGTGGCCGGCTACTCCCCCACCTCCCCGAAACACACACAGAGCATCCTGAAGGCAGAATCTTGTCTGACCTATCTCAGTTTCCCTTCCAGAGTCACCTTGCCGGGCACAGAGTAATTGCTCATTAAGTACCTCTCCAAGGGGTCAGTGGATGAACCAACACAAACCCGAGCACTAGAAGAAAAAGATGCCATTGCCACCTTGGGGAAGCTGCGGGGAGGAAGCCCATTCAACTTTCTGTCAGCTTTCCCAGGGCTGGGTCTCCCCTGGGTCTAAGGAATGTAAACACTGTCTACAATTCAGATTCTTTTCCAGACAAGTAACTTCTCCTTCCATAAAACAAGGAGGAGGGAAACAGACAGTGTGTGTGTGTGTGGCAGGGAGAGTCCTTGTGCTGGACTGCAGGAACAGGTTTGTGTTTGTGGCTGTCCTGGGTATTTGGGCAATGACTACTCAGGGGGTGGGGATCCATCACTCAAGGCCTATTCCATTTCAGGAGCCGGGAGAATGTTTGAAGGCTTTCTTCCCCCAGAGGAAGACTAACACTCAGCCTGCCTTGGATAAGAAAACCCCAGGTTCCCACAGGGGGGCTGCTCTGGCTCCTTCAGTACAAAGGCGGGAATTGAGCGGGTGTCAGCCTCCCCAGGGGGCTGGAGCCAGGCTTCAGACTTGTTTACCCAGCCTCAGGCCAGCAGCCCTCACTGCCCCCCCATGGGCGCCTGCTCCCCATCTTTAGAAAGAGCAGTAGCTCCCCCATCCCTACCAGCTCCCCCCACACAAGCTTCAGACAGTGAATCTTTATGGGGAGCGCAGGAAATTGGAGGTGGTATTGTTGAGAGGTTTATGAAAGGAAACTGGGAGAGAGTTTTGTGTTGTAAGTAGGATGAGCTTTGCTCATCTCAGTGGGACATACATGGGAGAAAGGAAGTAAAGATGGGGCCAAAAGAGGGTGACATGGGAGGACAGAGGGCATCAGTCTTCACAGCTCCTGTCTGGTGACGCAGCTGTAGATGTGTGATCTTATTTCACCCACCGGTACTGAGAGACTTGTGCCACCAAATACTGTCCATGCATCACAAAACTGGTTCAGAGGGATGCAGACTGCCCAAGGCCACAAGGCCAGGGGAGATGGGAGGGGGACACTGCCAGGGACACTGGGGTGGGGCACACAGTCCCAGGAGATAGGGATCACATAGCCAGGCAATATGGAAGAGCACAACCAGGGGACATGGGGGACATGGCCAGGGGATATGTGGGTGGGGGCATATGGTCAGGAGATATGGGGGCCACAAGGCCAGGGGAGACGGGGGCCATGGAATAAATATAGCCTGTTCCAGGCCATGAGCAAAGATCAAGAGGAGGAAGTAGTTAAAGAAAACAAAAAAGAGTTTTGTTAGAAAAGTTTAAAATCAGGTCAGCTTAAGTTTCCTGAGTACCTTTTCTGCCAAGCATCACCCCATTTAATCTTTATAAGGTTTCCATAGGAAACTTCCACAGGAAAGGAAGATGTAGAGGAGTCACCCCAGTTGCCCACAGCCAGAGGGCTTAGCGTGGGTGGAGTCAGGGCAAAGGTCAAGGTGGTGCAGATGCCAAAAACCACCAGGGAGGACGATGCTGCTGCTGAGGCAGAGCACTCAGCTCCTCTGAGGGTCATTCGAATTCGGAATCTGTGAGCTCATCTGTTGGGGGCCATGGTGGGGTGGGGAGTGGGGATAGGTCTCCATGTTATTATTGGCTTAAACTAATGCTGGTGGAGATGACTGCAGTATTTCAGAGGCTGGGTCATGAAAGCCAATGTAGAAGGTATCGACATTGCTCATCTTTGCAGGCTTGAGCAACCATGGAGAAGTCCAACTACCACAGGCTGCCAAGCTATGAAGAAGCCTAGGTTGCTTGCAGAGGCTGCGTTCTGGCCAACAGCCCCAAGCAAGGCCCCAACCAAAAGCCACCATCCACCACCAGACAGGATAGACTTTCCAGATGACTCCTATTCCCAGCCATCAAGCCATGCCCTATCCATCTCTGTACCTGCCCCGTGGAGACTCCAGACAGAACAGAAATGAGCTGTGCCATCCAGCCCCACGCAAACTCTCAACACAAACCTGGCACATACCTGTAATCCCAGTACTGCAGGAGGCTGAGGTAGGAAGATTTCAAGCTGGAGCCCAGTCGGGACCACAAAGTGAGACTTTGCCTCAAAATTAAAAATTAAAAAAGAGCTTAGACATAGCTCAGTGTGAGGGGCCTGGGTTTAATCCTCAGTACCAACCCTCCCTGCAGAATCCATGAGCACAATAGATTGGTGGCTCCATACCACATATCTTGAGGTAGATTGTTGTGCGGTGATAGTTACTAGAACAAAAGTTCATTTTATTTTTTCTAGAAGGGTTCTATATACCTTCCTCGTCCCCCAAGCCAAGTTCTTACTTTTTGGTAAACTACTGTATATGTGTGGTGGCTGTCCCCCATGGACTGCATGGGTGATCTTAGTGGCATTCTTCCATGGGGACCCTTCAGCCCCACAAGATAAGGTGGGCCAGCTACCTTTCCTAACCTTTCCAGGTCTGCAGTGACCCCTCTTCCATCTCTCTTTGGCCCCCCAGCTCCCTACCCCCCAGCTGCAGCCTCATTTGGATGGCAAATGCCTTTCCACGCCTTTTGCTCCAGGGCAGAAGTTCCTGTCCCCTCTGGAGCCCTTGGAAGCTCTCTACCATCCCCAAGAAGCCAGGGGCTCTGGAGCATGAACCTGATTAGTGATCTTTTGCTGTGGTTCCTCCCTGCTGGGTGATTCTATGGTGTTTAAAATTCTTCAAAGAATCAGGTGATCTCTGGTCTCCTAATCAGTGCCTCTCGGCAGCAGTCACTGTGGTTTCCCAGTGAGGTAGCAACTCTCAACTGTCACTACACAGAGATAAAGCCTGCAGAAGAGGCTTTGCTTTATCTGAATTGACCCTGAAATGTACAGCTAACAGCATGAAGAGCTGGCAGTGTTGGATGCACACTGATAGATGTTAATAGTTACTTGTAGGTGCCCATATGTAACTCTCTGAGTCCGGTTTCCATGTCTGTAGAATGCAGATCCGAATTCCTGCCCAGGGCTGTGAAGACAGATGGGGTGAGAGAATGTTGCAGCACAGTCATTCTCACTGGGAATGCAGCAAACAGGAGCAGCACTCAGAGAAGTGGAGGGAACCAAGCTTTATCAAACTAACTGGCCCAAAGGAATTAAGTACTCCTAGTTCTGAGCCCTGAGCTCTGGGGGAGCAGAAGTTTTATACCTTTGTTTCAGTTTGGAGGGAGTCAGGGGCAAGCTGAGTGGAACTTTACAGAAGCAGAAGCTTAGGAGGTGTTGTTATCTTTTGAGGTTATTGAGGGTCTTGGGCACAACTAGTACAGACGTTATTGCAACTTTATAGTTAAAGGATGGAACAAACAGAAGTTGTTGGAATATGGTGGTTATAAAGTAGAACAAAGGAAGAATAAAACATGTGACCAGCAAGGCTTTGGGTTGAGCCCTTGGAGAGAGGAAGGTGTCCCAAAGTGGTTTATTTTTTTGTCTCAAGAACATGGACTACTGGGTCCAACAGAAGTTAGACTGATTGAAAAATGGGGTCTAAGACCTCCATATTATTTTTGCTATATTTGTTACTATTTTTGGTCATCCCACACAAACTCCTACTGGTTCTACCTTCCTGCTAACCCCTTACCCAGCTGTTTCTTACCACCTCTTCTGCAATCACCTGGCACTCTCCTCTTTGATCCCCTGCCTTCTTCCTGGGAGTCCTGTCCGTCTACACAGCAGCCAGAACAATCCTGTCAGATCTTTACCCATCTCTTCTGGATGCCCAGCCTTTCAGCTACTTTCTTTCATGCTCACAATAAAGTTCTCACAGCAGCCTCATCCTATGCTAGATCAGACCTCAGGGCATGCACGCCTTTCTCTTCTCTTCCTCTCCCTTCTCTCCTCTTCCTGCTCCCCCTCAAACAGCAAACACTGGTCTCAGAGCTCTGTGCAGGCATTGGCTTTCTCTAAGGTTGTAATGCCATCTTCTGAGTTTTCCCCTAAGCATCCCATTTCAAATCATCTCTGTCACCTCCTTTGGCTTTATTTTTGTAGTTGATCCCTTTCTTTTTGTATTTGTGTTTATTGTCTACATCTCCCAACCAGAATCTAAGCTCCATGAGAGCAGGAGTGACCACTCTTTTTCCTTGCTGTGTTGCCTGTGTCTGCGGCAGTGTCTAGTTCATTGCAGAGCCTGAAGAAGAAGTCTGGGTTGACCACAGGCCCCAGAAACTCCTGACTACTGGCTTCCATTTCCTCTTCATGAGATGACCACAGTGCAGTTCCAGCCTCTACCACAGTTTTGTTTAAGAGCAGAATCCCTGGGCTGCCCTATTCTAGCTTGGGAATGAAGAATGATCAGTGGCTCGGGCCAAAATTTAATGGAAGTAGAAGGATCAAAAAATACTAAGAGGATAGAGATGGTCTGCTTGCTGTTCAGAGACCCCCCCAGAAGCAAGCATGGACCTCCTTCTCAGTGGTCCCTGATGGAGGGCAGTTATGCTTCACGTGTTTAACTTTATGATGCACGTTCAGTAGAACCTGTGCTGTGAATGCTGGGTTTGGTCTGCACCCGCCTTTGTGACCCATGGTAAGAGACTTGTGTTGCCAGGAAAGAGCAGGGGTTGCTACCCCATCAGCCACAAGATGTACAGCATTCTGTAGTGTTCATCCAGTTCCCTGAGATATTCAGAACCTCAGTGGAAAATCAGCCTTGTGTTATATAAGTTTGCCCAGGCTGGAGTAGAGTTTAGGGAAGGCACAGAGCCTAGGGCTTCAAGTGCCACCAGGTGACTTAGCTAATGATGGTGACACATGCTGGGCTCCACCAGGGATTGGTGGGATGAGTCAGTGCCTTTCCACTGGATTCCTTCTTTCCACTGTTCAAAGAAAGATCACACTGTTCAGAGATTATATCTCATATTAGCCAGCTTTTAAACATTTGTCTGCGTTATTTTCTGGAGTTTGGTGTTATAAAAAGCACAAGGCTTTGGCTCCCTTGGTTTATGTTTTCTTGAAACACAAAGAGAAGCCTTTTGTGTCTTTCATAACATCTTAAATGTTGAAATGACCTATTTCTGGGTTCTATAGATGGTTTGGCTGACTGAGGCTGTGTCTTGGCTCTTCTGGGAACATTTTTAAAAACGTAATTGCAAATTTCACAGTTGGATTGAGGCAATGTATAACAAAAATGCGTTATGAAACCCTAACGTTATCTCCAGAGTTTTGCAAAATTCCCAAGATGAGATAGTTTGGCCACATAAGTTTGAAAAGTATTAGAGAAACAGTCAGAAACAGGAGTCTAACATTTCAGTGGGGATTTAGTATTAAGCAAAGAGATTTGAACCCACAGAATCTTAGGTAACTAGAATAAACAGGATATGCTATTTTTAAACCTCTATGCACATGCAAATCTTAAAGTGAGTTCTCTGTAGGTCAGAGGTGATACTCCCTGTACAGAAAGACATGTGACCATTTGTATCTGTGAAGGTCAACTCTTGTCACTTCCGTTTTGTCTTTTATAAAGGCTGTTACCAGTGTTTCAAGGTCACTGGGCTTGAAGTGCTTGTGCCGAGGTGTCCATTAAACTGGGCATTTGCTTAACAGGAAATGAAATGTCACAGGCTCCAGACCCTGGTTCTGACTAAGAATTCCATACTTTTGACAAATGCAGACCACTGTTTCACCACTGGCTGAGTTACAGGTCCACGAGAAATCTAGAAATACAAATCAGAACAGGTCTGCTGGATTCCAAAACCCTAAAGGCAAGTCTCTAATGCACTGTGCCCATTTTCAGTGTTCTGGGGAGGGAAGGACAGTTGCTTCTTTGGCAGTGGCATGAGATGGAAGGCCCTAAAATCCTGCAGAGCACTGAAGTCCAGAGGAGCACAGGTCTCACTGCTTGCTGAGGATGGGTTTTTGGGTCTTTTTTCTATTCTTTTCTTTTGTGCCCCCTGAAGCCTTTTCGGGGGATGGCAGGAGAGCCGGGTGGCCACGCTTGGTCGGACTCTGAAGGAGCTGAAAGAAAGCTGAGAATCATACAGAAACGCAGAGAAGTGAGGCTGAAACCGGAGGAAGAAGGAAATTGGCAGCACAGGAAAGGGGGTCCGGCCGGGCCGGTGAGCTGGAGCCGCACTAGCAGCGGGAGCACCGTGGGCTCGGTGCTGCCACCTGCAGGGCCTACGAGGCGGCGCAGCGCCGCGGCTGCTTCTGCACCAGAGTCCGTGTCTTCAGGGCTGTGGGAGGCACCAGATCTAGGACTGGGTCATCAAGCAGCACCCTTTCTAAAGGGAGGGGAGGCGGAAGAAGAGAAGAGGATGCAGCTGCATGTGAGAGCCGCAGAAAGCGTGCTCGGTGAGCAGTCAGTGGGCTGCGCCATGTGACTGTGTTTCGGGCACACACAGCACTTGTGGGGTTGCCATCTCCACCCCAAAGCCAGTGAAGGAAGCCAGGCCTGGTCATCTGGGTCCTGAAGCCTGTCACTGTGACAGGTTGTTTCTACCTCTTTCCAGAGTGGGAAGGTGCCCATAGCTGAGCTGACCGAACTTGATGAACAGTCATTGAGAGCCCTGTCTGCCAGATACCCAGGGGATCCTGAGCCCCTGCGTTTTAGTTACTTTTCTCGTTGCTGAGACAAAATACCTGATGTCCCAACTGAAGGAAGGAAAGCCTTATTTAGCTCACAGTTTGTAGACGTTTCAGTCCATAATTGGCTCTCGCTCCAAGGTAGGGTGGTTTGGCAAGGCAGAACAGTCATGGTGGACAGAAAGTAGCAAAGCAACAAGTGGGGGAGACAAGCCTCTTTTATTTTACTCCAATGGCTGGGATTAGAGTGGTGCCGATCCTGCCAGTGGACTAATACATTGGTAACCCACCCTTAATCCTAGCACCCTTAATCCAGTATTTCACACTCTAGGCTCAACTACCTCAAAAAAAAAATATTAATGATAACCTATAACCACATGAGGCTTTGGGGGGATGTCTAGATACAAACCATAACAATATTCAAAAACATAAGAAGCCTAAAGGACAGGCTGTTTGTGGCAGTAATGAGCAAAGTGACCTGTATGTAGCCTGCCATTAATTATCTGCTTTGTCTAGGGTCTGTTCAGTTGCATCTGTTGGTGCTGCAGTAGTGAATGCCCACCCCTTATGTCCACCCAGTGTGTCCACCCCTTATGCCCACCAGGAATAACAGTGGGGACGAGGAGCACAGTAGAGCTACAGCCTCCCTCAGAATTGACTTTTTCCCCACATCAATTAAAATATGCAATGGGGGTGTTGGGTTCTTTTAAACTCTTCCTATTTCCATAAATAAAATTGTGCATCAGCTTCAGTGTTACTGGCTGCTCTGTAGTCTTGGAGAATTTGATGTCTCAATGAAAGTAGTGGGAATTAGGAAACTGAGAATACAGTGAGAGACAGGGTGACATCTGCCATGGGAGCAAAGCACCTGTGTGTGCACAGAGATGTTCACCAAGTTGCCTCAGTGACTTGTGTGGTCTTGTGTTTAATGGTCAGCTATGCCTGGCCAAGACCCACATGGGCCATGAAAGGTGGATAGCTCTAGAGTGGGGAGAAGGCTGCTGACGCCAAGGTCCTGGGCCAGAAGTTACGGAAGGCTGATTTTCCCTGTTCTCTCTTTTCCTTTGCAGTACCTGCTCTCATACTCTAGAATGTCCACACTTAGCTTTAAGCCTTTACAGTGGGGTATAGTTTGGACCTAGATGCTGGCTAATTATCATTGTCAGTGACATCCATATAAGCCAACACTTGCTCAGGGCCAACCATGCAGCAGATTTCAAGCAGAGAAGAAAAGGTACCTACTCCTCACTTTGAGTTTTAAAATTCCCAAGAAGGACTGAGATCCTGTGTCCACTCATAGACCAATGTGTGCAGTCAGAGGGATGAGAGCCAGAGTCTGTGGTTGGTCTAGGCTGAGATCACACGCTCACTGCTGGACCAATGTGTGTGATTAAAGGAATGAAAACCTGTGATTGGCATGGTGTGGACCATGTGAGGTTCCTGTTTGCCAGAAGTAAGTGTGTGTATGTAGTTACTGACTGACAGACTTCAGTAAAACTACATCTTGAGTAACATTTCTCAAAAAGGATATTGCTTTTCTGTTATGGAAAAAAACAACAACAACAAACAATTCATGTCCACCACAGTTTTGGGCAAATTATCTAACATGTTTGACTGTTGGATAACTTGTGTAATGAAAAGAGGATCCTTTCATATCCAAAAATGTCTAATTCTATTGCCTTATACATTGTGGCACTTTATAGAATTATTTCACTCCTGATCCTGACAAGCAGGCAGAGATGATGCTATCCTCTTATAAAATGGGGAAACTGAGGCTCACAGAGTTAAGTGATTCCTTCAAGTCATTAGAATGCCATGTGGCAAAGCTAGGAAGAGATATTTTGGCTTCAAAAGATTCCTCTGAGTGCTTCCTCCATTAGGGAAATCATTTTCAGTTTTGTTTGTTCTGTAATGGGCACTAATCAGTTGGTGAGGAGCTATTATAAATCAAGCCAGGGTTGGAGAATGGCTTTGATGAATTAAATCTTGGATATTTAAATGTACTATTTTGCTGCTGGTAAGAGATTCCAGAGTTATTCCTTAATGGGATGGTTTTCTTTAGAGTGGGGATACCGGGAAGCGTGGCTTGGGGAAGGGGAGGACTTCGAGTTGGCGGAGGCTGCTTTGGCATGAGACTGAGACAAACCCTAGGGGAACTGCTTATTATCTTCCAGCTCACAGAGCTGGAAATGGTCAGCAAAGTCACTGCCGTTTGTTTTAAGATTTCTCTAAGTAAATATTTCTCCCACACAATCAATGAAGTCCAAAAATCAGTCGGGTGCCTTTTATTCCTAATAACACTTAAATTAATTGTACATATTCTGCATCAAAAACATCTATTAATATAACTGAAGATTAGCTTAAGGTCTGTTTTTGAGCAAATATATATTTAGCATTGAAAATATTGAAGACAACTAAGGCTTAAAAAATAGTAGCCAGGTATGATGACACACACTTATAATCCCAGCTTTATGGGAGGTTGAGGCAGAAGGGTTGAAGTTCAAACCCAGCCTGGGCAATTCAATGATTTAGTGAGACATTTGTTTCAAAATATAAAATATAAAAGATCTAGGGCTATAGCTCAGTGAGAAGTTCAATCCCCAGTACCTCACAAAAATTATGAAAATATTATTCAAAAGTTATTATTCAAAAAATCCCCTAAATTCAATCCCCATTATCTCAAAATATTATAAAAATATTACTCAAAAGTTTTAGTACATTGCCTTTGGTCTGCCAATTAATAATCTCATCCTTGAGAAAATAAATATGAATATCAAAAGTATGCTCACTGAAACATCATCTGATACAGCAGTAAAAAGTTAGAAATGACATAGGTGTGAGATTAAGAAAATTGTAGTAACTTGATATAATAATTATAAAATAATACTCTCAAAGAATCATTAGTGCCAAGAACATTCCTGAGAATGTAGCAGTAAGAATGTGGACTCTGGAGTCACCCAACCTGGCTTCTGAATCTCACTCAACTAATTCCCCATGTGTGACCTTGGCTGATTTGTGCTTCATTTTCCTTGGACATAAAATTGGGCCAATGCTGGTGTCTCCCTGGTAAGCTCCTTGAGGGAATCCAATGAGGTGAGGCATGTGAACTGCTTCCCACAAAGCCAGGCACCATCAGAAATTTATAAAACAGTGTGTTTTCTTTGATAATTTGTATTTTCTATTTTTTAACCACTGATTTATAGTACCACCGATTTAACCACTGATTTAAGTACCACAATAATAACATAGAAAGTTTTTTATTTAAAAGATTAAAAAAATTAAACTACGCTAAAATACAAGTGTATGTGCAATTTAGGGTCTTACATGTGTAATAGTTTGAATCACAGTTTCAAGTGTAGAGTAGGGGCAGAAGATGGTGCTGAGTTTGTCTTGGGCAGTGATTTCCAGGTGGTACATAGCACAGGACCCTCTCCTCGAACACCCTTCCCCGTGAGCGAGGGTCACTGGTGCCTGCCCAGTGGGGAGTTTTGTCCCATCATTTCCAAGATCAGAGCTATTCACTTTAATCAGCACACTCCCACCAGCCCATCCGTACAGGAAATATTTCAGGTGTTTCCATGGAAGTTTCAGACATCTTTGTTTTAGTTTCAGGACTGTTCTAATCATACAACAGGAGGATCTGGGCCCTCCAGCCTGCTTGGTTTGGCTCATGGGTGTTTCAGTGAATAAGTGCTGTGTCCAGCAGCAAAGCTTTCCCTGGTCCTATTGTCTTGGAGGAGGGGACCCAGCAGGGCCAGGAAGGTGTCAAGACCATTGAAGTAAAGGGATGGGATTAGTTATGAGAATATTAATTCAAAATAGACCAAAGAAGTGTTTCGGTTTTTAAATTTCATGCTAATGTGTTAAAAATATCTTGATCCTATTACCTTTACCAAAATGCCCATCTTTAGAAGGGATAAACTTCTCAGTTTATGAAAAGAAACTGAAGGTTACAAAAGATGATGGAAATTGATTCAGGGGAAATATCAGGTCAGCCATGTAATCATCCAACTTTAATAATGATGACACATTAGGCTGCGTCACTAAAGCAATGCTTTTGTCATCTGTCCCGTTTATTCTGTGTCCTCAAAAGAGCAACTTAGAGCCTCTGAGGTTTTGGAGAGAAACTGAGGCCCTGTGGACCCAGAGGGCTTCCTGGTAGGCTCTGTGGTACCCGCTGTCTCTGAAAGAGGAGACACTGGCAGGCTAGGAGCAAATCCTCGAGAAGAACAGCCCCTCAAAGTCTCAGCTTAGTGACTAAGAATAAACTCACTGCTTAACTGTGAGCTAAGCTGCAGTCTGCTTTTTATAGTGTTGTGATTTGGGTGGCTGGTTCCAGCACAGTTCAATAAATATTCCAGTTTCCATTGTCCTAATGCTGTGACACAATTTATATCATTTCTAAAATATCCAGGGTCTCCTATAATTCTGATGATGCATGACCCAAGAAGGCAGAGCACCTGTCACAGACAGTGCTATGGTCAGGAGCGGAGGGACTGTTCCAGTGGTCACTGCCACCAACTCTCCATGTGGCTTTGGGTCAGTGGTTTCCCTCTTGGTACTTAGGCTTTTCACATTTAAAGGGAAAGGCAGCGTATTGGTTGTTGTGCTCTGAGATCTGCAGTGGTTTTAGAAAACTAGTTGAAAGTAGCATTTCTACTTTTACCCCAGGGCCAATCACAGAGTTTTTGCAAAAGAGATTCTGACCCACTCTTTACCCAAGTTTTTCAAGCAGGTGCTCCGGGGTCATGGCTAATCATGGCCAGGAGTCTAGGTTGCTGAAGATGACTGCAGAAATAGCTCCCCTTCTGAAGAGATGTAGTTCGATATTCCCAAGAAAAATGAGGCACTTCCTCCTCAGTAGACTGTCTGTTGGTGCTCTGGGGTTTGTCTATGCCATGCTGCCTACAACCCTCAGCCTTTCCAATCTCCCACTGGCCAGGCTCAGCCAACAGCAGGCCAAAGAGAGGACTGTGCCCCTGTGCTGGGGAAACTCCTGTCTCCCTGCTGTTGCTTCCTGCTGTCCCCAGATTGCCCTCTGTCCTTCGAAGCTCAGCTGCCAGTACCACCTTCTCCAGGAAGCGAGGTCTCTCCCTGAATTCCATGACACATACTCTCTCTCTCCTCTTCCAGTCACTTCCTGCTTTGCACTGTGTTATTTAAACTCTCTTGCTTCCCTCCTTATTGGACTGGGTGGGCCTTGGTGGCATAATCCTTTATTTTTACCAAGTCTGAAATCCAGCCCAAATGCCTGCCCAAGTGCTTTTGTGAGTATAACCATCAGACATTGCTGGATGCCTTCACCCTGCCCAAGGGGTCAGTATCCCAGTTCCTTTCCCCAGTCTTTTCTCAAGCGTTTATTTCTATTTTGGGGAATCTGGGCCGATGTGATTCTCTGGGAGTAACTTTGGATCCACCAAGGTGCATGCTCAGCTGAGTTTTTCAATGAGAATTCAGCATCACAGTTTCTACAGGAGCTGGACAGTTTCTCTGGCCACAGGCATCTCTACCTTTCAGGCTTCTCCAGTTACACATTTTATTTTGGAGACCAAAGATAAGGCCATGCTTTGTCTACACGAGTCCACCATCCGCCCTGAGTTAAACACTGGCTTTTTAGGTCTCATTTCCTGTTTTCTCGTGAAAGATGTCATAAACAGAGCCAAGCACGCATTTTTTCATTGATTTCAGCAAGGCCATTTAGGACTTTGGAGAGCACCGCCACCTGGTCTGAATGTAACAACAGATCTGTGTCTTTCGGTGAGGGCGGATTCTTTTCTGCCTGACCTGGGACTAACTCAGCTCTGCACAGAGAGAGAGCAAGTGGCAGCTGGAGACGACCCTGGAAGGAGTGGCTGCATCGAGTATGTGCTGGGGACAGACCTTGTGCTGAGCCCTTGGGAGAGGCTGCTCTTGCAGAAGTGGGGCCCATCTGTGTAGAAGGCAGCTAGGGAAATCACAGGTGGCATTGGATTGTGACAAACAGGAAGAAGAGCCAGGCTCGCCCAAGGATTCTGTGCATCTTTCTCCGCTTTGCAGATTTCCAAGCAGAAAGGAATGTTTCCAGTTGGTTTTGGGATTTGCACCTACAGGGACAATTCCAGTGCACCCCAAGGCACAGCAGGACCCATTATAGAAAAGCCACACAAACCTGGGTTCCAAGTAAAAACTTGTGCAAACCGCGGGGACCACCAGGCCTGATACCAGGGAAGGCGTCAAAGCAATGCCAGAGTTCCCGCCAGCATGTGCAGGTGTGCAGTGCGCATGCGTCCTCACCTCCTGCTGTCCCGGGCAGCACAGGGCCTCCAGAGTCTCCATTGTTCAATTTTAATTCCTTAAGACGCTGCTAATATTGCGACCTGAAAACCCCATCGAAAGGGGATATCTTCAGAAAGCGTGGTTAGGGGCTTCAGCGGATTGTGTTTTTCTGTGACAAAAAAAAAAAAAACACAAAAATTTTATTTGTTTATTTATCGTATTTTAATACGTCACCATGGGAAGAAAAACAGTGCCTTGAGATTATTGTCGCTTTGCAGGCTTTCTGTACGGTTAGCGGATGCAATAAACATTCTAATTTTCTTTTAAGAAGCTGTCTGACCATTGTGTTATTTGTGGGGCAAAGCAACCATATCGCCTCTTTTCTATTTTAAGTTTTACAGCAAACTTTGGGGGCGTGCTAAGCCATAGCAGCCTCCCCTTGCTCATCCCTGTTCCTGCGGGCTCCTTGGGGTCCTGGGTGCAGGTTGAGCTCATCAGCGCGGCCCTTGGAAAATCCAGAACAAACAAACAGGTTCAGGGTGCAGTTAGGACGGTAGGCAGAAAGGTCCTTGGGTAGGTGCGGGCTCCAGGCCTCACAGGCGCAGAGCCCTAGTTGCCTCCGACTCGGGTTGAGTCCTGGGAGCTGAGTCCACGCGGCCAGGGGGCGGATCCTCGGGCCGCACCCACGCACGGCTCTGCAAGGTCTTAGCGCTTTGCGCTCCAGGGTCCTCAGAAGGACCTGGTCGGGTAGCGCCTGTGAGCGCCGACCCCAGGCGGCGCGGGGCGGTTCTGGCTCAGGGTGACGAGGTCCGTGCCCGACGCCCCCGCGCGGCCCGGGGAAGGAGGCGCCACGGAACCCGGTCCCCGCCTCGGTCCGCGCCGAGCCCGCGGGGTGAGTGACGGAGGAGACCGAGCGCGCTACAGCCTCGCGCTGTGGGCTGCGCCCCCACCCGGCCCTCGGGACCCGTGGTCACCGCGCCGCGTCGGTCTCCAGCCCCTCCCCGTCCCGCCCCCTTCGTGGCTCCACTCGAGGCCGGCGCGGCGGGGACTCAGGTGAAGATGCGCGGGCGCGCGGCGACCTGGGGCGCGCGGCTGCTGCTGCTGCTGCTGGGCTGCGCGGGGCTGCGCGGGGGCCTGGGCTCGTCGCTGCTGACAGGTACGGGGCGGCCGAGGGGACCGAGAGGGATTGAAGGGACCGACGGCGTAGAAGGGACGGAGGAGGGAACTGAGTGGGGGGAGATCCAGTCGGGACCCGGGGACGCGGGCGGCGGAGGCGGCGGCGCAGCGCGGGAGCCGTGCGGGTCGGACGCAGTGAGGACGCGGTCCGCTCTGGGGCGGCGAGATTCCCTTATTCACTGGTTTCCCGAAGCCTCCTTTTCGTTCCCGTCCCTCCTGTGCAGCGGCGGCGAGGCCGCGTCCCCACTGTTCCATCCCCGCGTCCCGGGGGTCCGGCGCCGGCGACGCTTTCCAGGCTCCGGCTCCCGCGGGGATGCGAGGCGCGGGCCTGGGACGGGCTGGAGCGCGGTGCGGGATGATCGCGGCTCGGGAGGGTGAAGACCTGCGCCCGGGTCTGAGGACCAACTTCACTGACGCCTGGTGCGGAAGAGAAGACGTCGAGTCCGGTCCGAGAGAGGAGAGGGCTGCCTCTCAGCAAG
>PVLA01003777.1:0-102027 GCA_004027455.1 Hydrochoerus hydrochaeris
AATTAGAAAATATAGTTAAAATAATATAGAACACAGAGGAACAAAACAAAAGTGCTATCCATTTTAACCTCCGTTATGATTAGGGTTTTTTTCCCAAATTGAGAACAATTTTTGCAAAACACATCAATTTTTCTTCATTTTTATGAAAAGTTATACTCTAATTATAAAATTAATAGTATGGTTCTCAATATTATTAAATGAACAGTATAATTGTATCTCAGTATTATTGAATATAGAAGTGTAATAACTGTTCTGTACAAGCCTTTTATGTAGAATCAGACCATAATACACAAAATATGATTCTAATTTGTAAAAATGTGCAAACCAATGAGAAAAATATAATTACATTTTATTACATAAATACCTTATATTTATGTGTACATGTTTGAATTTCTTTCATAATTATGGACCAAAATTTAGAAAGAGAAGTTTCAAAATACTTTTATAAGACCTAAACTTGGAGGCACAATACTGAATCAGTTAGGGTAAATAATCCTGGCTCCAGGATTTTTAGATGAATTCTGCTCATTGTGACAGGAAGGTTTATGGAACATGATGATAGAGAAGCCATGATCTCAGACACCGCCATTTGTAGAGCCAGAGGGAGGCACAATTTGTACTTTTATGTACAATTAAATGTTCTGGCCAGGAAGTCTTTATTCACTTCACAGTCTAGTATGATCACTTTTTCCAACCACAAAATGTTGAAAAAATGCAATCTTAACACAGTCCGGGAAGTTACAGAGCCACAAATGATGAAGACAATCACAAATGACTACCACTGGAGGAAAATTATTGATTTATTTCTTCATTCATCTTGGTATTGCCTGTTTTCATCCTTGAAAATGTCAAAGGCATGCTTTTGCAAAAAAAGTGACTGTTCTCTAGTTATAAACCCTTCCTCTTCAAAGCCAAGGCTTTAATTATTAGAAACAGTTGTAGAAATACACCAAGAAAATCTTTCTTCATGAAACATACACATTCTTGCACTTTTGTTTTGGAAAGACACTGCGAAGCACAATATACGGTACAGATTCTCTCTCAAGTGGCATTTAGTCAAGGTGAAAAAAGCAAGAGATGTGAGAATATAACATAAATGCCACAAACATCAGACAGGTTGGCATTCCTGACTGGAAGAAACATATTGAATAAATTGAAGATGTAATTAATAATTGAGATCCTATTCTGTTTTTCACAGTGGATATTTTGTCAAAAATTAAAAGTGATGTAACTTGTTCTAATGAAGAGGGATAGTGTAAGTAGATAATTTTAAGAAAGATGGAGAACTAAGAAAGTATAAATCTAGAAAGATTGAGGAACAACCTCCCCCAACAAAAGAAGAAGAAAGAAAAAGAAAAGAAACTTCAACAAGGAATATAGATTTCATAATCCTCAGAGTATTTAAAACAGATATTCACAGACATTTAGAATTAAAAAGAAGAGATCTTGTTGATAATAGACTACAGTTGCTAAATATAAAGTGAGAAATAAGCATCAACCATTACATATGCTCCATCCCCAAACTGCAATTCCAAAGTGATGATTTCATACTTGCAGTTCAGTACAAAACCTCACTGGCAGAAATCCTTTTTCCACTTACCCCTCCAGTCACGATACTGTCTGATGTCAAAAGGAGGTCAACCCAGTTCATTGCTGCGGGACCTCTAATGCCTAGTGGTTACCCATTTCCTGCCATGATTTATAACTTTTACCATTCTGTCATTATTATTGAACAAAATAGTAAGTTTTTTTTTAATGCCCTGAAGCTGTAGGTTGAGGAATTAAACATCTATATTTTTTGTTGGGTTTATGCTTTTAAAACATGGTTACAAAGAATGTATATTTGGAATATGATTTGAAATATAAAAAATGCTATATCAAAATGCTAAGTAGTCTTTTTTTTTCCTAATGTAAAAGAAAATTGGGGTTGAGGCTGCTTGTTTAGTAACCAAGTATCCAACTGAGAAATTTCAGTGTAAAGTAATAAAAATACATTGAAATGTCTTTATATTCATACCATGAAATAAACTGAGTCCATGATGAACTGTTTTCTCTTGATAGAACAAATAAAAACTTTTAAATGTTCCTAGAACTAGCTTCTATGTGTTCTTCAATTTTTAACATACTCATACTCTGAAATACAACTTTTTATTAGCGTTTTGTGGAAAATTTCATTTATGTATATTAGTGTTTATAAGATTGATAGGGAAATATCCAACATAAAATGAACTTGTTTATCCACGTATTTTTTTATTTTAGATCCTTACATATAATCATATCTAAGATACATTTATAAACTTATTTCTTTATCTGAAAGATTTTCACATACTTCAATTTCCTTTATGAATAAATATCTCATAAAATATTTTATAAGTATTTCAGATACTTATATAAAATATTTTATAAGTATTTTAGATACTTATATAAAATATAAGTACCTTATATTTTATATGTATTTTAAGTATCCAAATTCAATCAAATTAAATAATTAAAAATAATTTGAAATACATAATTTTATTAGATGTAGTTTTCTTCATCCTGAAAATATCATGATGGCAAGTGATTTAACTAAAGCAAAAACCCAGGACTCATCAAAGGTAGTAAGTTGGTAACTTTGGAATCTCTCACTTAAGATCTTTTTAGATAGCTGTTATTCTGCTTCATAAAACTGCATTATGTAATAAGATTCCTGCCTGCAGTTCTGATTTTTAAAAATAAGAAAGAAGACATTCTTTATAGCCTGAAAGAGTTTGAGTGTCTCTATGTCTTATATTGGAGCAGTAGTGAAAAGCTAAGATACTACAAGTCAGAATAGCAGAATGAAATCTTAGGTTATTGTCTTTTCTGACAAAATCAACTCTCAACTGTTATTGCTAAATTTTGTGCTAAGAATCTTACTCTAACTTTGTTTTGATTTGATTTTTTATAACATGTTAAGATCATATTGTAAGACTTTCATTGGCCTTTAGCCAAAAATAATAAAATTCTGACCTGACCTGCCTTTCTTGAAAAGTAGAAAAGATCTCAGGGGAATGCAATTTTAGATCTTGCACATAATTTCCCATTTGCCACCTATAAATCAGGATTCCGTAAAATACTGAGTTGTACCATTCACATTTCTGCAGATACTAAACTTCCTCGTTCATTTTCCAGCTTGTATTCTTCAAGAAAAGGGATGTTAGCAGAGGTTGTTAGAGTTGTGGTAGTCAAAAAGTATTGGCAGGATTCCAATCTGTAGAAGTTGTTGATGTTCTGCCAACTTCTTATAATACATCTTGCTAAGCAGAGCTGATAGTCAGCCTATTCAAGCACAGTCAAACTGATTAAGATTTTGAATATTTCCATTGGAGGAGGTAGCTGACCACTACAGTAGGCTTTTTAGCATCTTCTTTCATATTAGAGTTTAACAGTTGGTCACCTCTCAGAACATTTTAGACAAATCACAGGATTTTGTTTTGTTTTGTTTTTTACCTGCAATGCGATGTCTAGCATTACTAAAATGTATTTAGGATACTTTTGTAGTACATAGATAGTCATTAGTTTTGATTAGTTTTGCCCATTCTGTAGCACTTATTGAATACTTTGAATACAATTAATTCTCTTAAATATTATTCTAAGCATTTGTAACATAAACAGAAATATGGAAAAAAGGACCATAATAACTCAGTGCTGAAGCAGCTGAGATATCTCATAGGGTTGGAATATTTCCTGACACTTGTAAGTATCAGCAATTTTTCTTCCCTGAAAATACTGCGTCTTTGCTCTGTAATTCATAGAACTCTTTTTAAAGGACTACTATTTCCCAGAATCTGAGGATGCAGGAATAATATGGTGAGTCTTTTATTTAAAAAACTGAATTAAGAAAATAAAATTGACTGGAAAAAAGTCTGTACTGAGGATTATTATGTATTAAATACCCTTGAGGTCGGCATTGAGAAGACAACAGGGATGTGTTGCTGGTGACTCTAAGACAATTTTTTTAATCTTTTTGAGACAGAGTCTCTCTATGCAGTCCAGGCTGGCCTTGAGCTCACTTTGTAACCTAGGCTGGTCTTGAACTCTCAATGATCCTTCCGCCTCAGCCTCTCAAGTGCTGGGATTACAGGTTTGAGCCACCTCGCCCGGTTTAGGACAAAATTTTGGGCATCTTCTTTGATTCACTTATTTATTCATTCAAAATATGATTCTTAAATATGTATTTGTATAGGGGCAGAAACAGAAGTATAAAGAGAGATAGTTTCTTTCCCCACATTATTAAAACTTAGCAAGAAAAATTATAAAATAAATTTCATGATCATTGATATATAACTAACACATCTGAAATTTTAATATATTTATTCATTTTTGTATAAAATTAGAAGTCTTGATCATTACAATAGTGCTTGGATAAAGCAAATAAGAGACAGTGGCATATTTCATATTTATTGATAATTACCTTTCTGCTAGCTCATTCAAATAACACAAATGGCCTCCTGGAAATAAAATGTAAAACTTGTTGAGTAAAATCAACATTACTTTGTATTATTCATATTTTTCTTGGAATTTTCTAATATTTAGTTAAGAATACTTCCCTCATTTGTGTTGTATGGTGATCCTGCTCAAGGTGACAAACCAGTTAGGTCCTTTCTTACCAAATATTTACTCCCTGACATTTTGGATCATTGTCCTTTAGAGCCCACCTATAAATTGATTACTCTTAGTTCTAAACAACAATTAACATTTATTCTCAAATCTCATTTTGCTTCAATGTCAGTGCTGCATTCTGATTTACAATTTAAGAAAAAAAAAGAATGAAAGAGAAAAATGAGCTTGATTTCTTTTTTTCTCTGGGGAGGATCAGGGAAGAAATTATTTATTGAGTGATTACAATGTGCCAGATTCTTAAGAAAATACAGAACATTTATTCTGAACAACTGTGTTAGATGACATCATCTCTAATGTATTCTACACATTGACGCCAAGAGAGTTTAAGAGCTTGTCTAAGAGTTGAAGGCAGCTAAGTGACATAGCTAGGGTTCAAAATCTACCCTAGTTCGCAAGATCATTTTATCCTATTGTGTGAAGATATCTTGATACATGAAAGTTATTTTTTTCTGTATTCAGTGATGTATATATGTGTATATATGGGTATGCATGTGTGTGTGTAAAAATAGTATTTATTTGGAAACAATTCCTTCCCTTAAATCTTCTTAGAACAGATTTTATTCTACTTAAAGAGATAATGGTGGGTATTAAAACCATGAAATCAAGAAGCCCTTACAAAATTGTAGATGGGTGGACACTTACCCATGTAAACTTTCAGTGATTATGAGTTCACAGAAATGGCTGATGATCTTATGATTAAACCACTTTGTTTTGACTGTCATTGTGCTACTTCTGCTACTGGGAACCATATAAAATATTAGTATGTGCAATTAGCCTTTGCCTGTGATATATCCAACCATTCTTACTACCAAAACTGAAAACCTATTTTTATTTTTGTATAGAGAAACTGAGGGTCCAGGGACCAAACTGACACAGCTGTGCATGCTACTACTAAAACTGAACTCTGTTTTATTTAGTTACAATGCAGGTATTTCCTTCACTAGGTGACCTACTACTTAATTATTAGAATAAATATAAGCTTTTAAGCAAATATGTTCTTCAAATATTTGAAAATAGAAATAAATTTTACTTTTTTACTTATTAGACCAAATTTAATTAGTTTTCTCAATACTTATTGCTTGAACTAGAAGCGTCCTGAGCTACAGGCAATGTTGGACATCTGAAGTCAACATGGTTCCTCAGGACCCAGTAAAGCGCAGATGCTAAATCTTAGTTCTGGACTAGGCAGACTACATGAGATTATTTTGACAAACCCTCTTCTCATTATATTTTTGCAATAAATTGAATTCTCCATGTCTTGTTTTCCATTAATAGTTATTAAACAAAGTATCCCCAGTTCCATTTTATTAGTTTGATCATAAGTGTAGTAATTTAATCATTCTTCCTTTAAATTCTGTCTTAGTATGCTAAGATAGTTTGTGGCTTTTTGTTCAGTGATTCAAGTACTTCTCTTCTTATATGTCATACCTGAAAAACTAATACATATGTATTATATTTCTTCTGTGTTTAATTTAAAAAGTCAGATAATGAATCCTAGACATAGAACAAGAGAAGTTCCTTAAAGAGAAAATTACTTGATCATTTGGTGAGAAAAGTATGAAGTTGAGAGGTCTTGATGATCCATTCTCAGTAAGTATTTATCTTGAATTGTATGAACCAAGCAGTGTCTTAGGTATTGGTGCAGCAGCAGAAACTAAATTAAAAAACTCCTTTCCTCCACGAGCTTCCTTGCTACTGGAAATACATAGACACAAAACAAATACAGCATGGAAATGCAGAAGATGTCAACAATAATTCTGTGAGCAAAAATAAATGAAGAAACTATAGCCAAGTGTCAGGAGTGGGAGAGGTTGGCATGGAAAGACATAGATTTGACATATCAGCCTCCATCATGGTCATTAATATGTAATATAATTAGCCTAACGTTATCTAAATTTTCCTCTAGATAAATTAATTCTAAGCAATTGTTCAATGTCTTACTTATTTAGACATTTCTATCACTAAGCATTATGCCTAGCACATGGTATTAACTAATTTAAATCAAATCATCTAGTTAATATATGGAACAGAAATTCAAGCCTAGGTTCTCTGCTTTCAGATCCTGTATTCTACAAATTTTGGCCAGAGGTAGGTACCTTGCCAACTCTAGTATCTCCAAATATCTTACAAGGAGCTTTCAGAAATCATAATTTCTATTACATTCAATGAAAAATTTAGCTCACGTAGTTACTGGAGCAAGGTAAGTCAAAGTCTACTAAGTCAATGAATTCAGTTCATTCACTCAGTATAACATACTAGATATGTAATTGTTTCTGAATAATAGTTTGCATTATTGTGGATTTGAGAACACTATAATGAAAAACAGGATTAAAAGGATGACAGAACAACCCATTCCATAATACCCAGAGTACTTGCTTCTTTTTCTAAGGAGGTGTAATTCTGGAGCATGGAGAACATCAGGCAGAGGCCACATTAGCAACTGACAAAATGTATAAATCCAAACAGGAATCAAGGAATCATCAGGGTCTTATTCATTGGTCATGCAGCAATGAGGCTGATTTTAGTGATAATTCTACTACTCCAGCCAAGCTGATGCAAGTTCTTAAAAGAAATAAAATGAATCAAAGGCAGTGATAAGCAGAAGCTGCGGGAGACAGATTACACTATAGAAGTGAATAGCACCTGTCCACACTTATCTTTGCTCATTGCTCAATTCTTCCACCTCTGACTGAAGCAAAGTGGTGGATTATGTGAACGACTGTCTCATCTGTGACACTGAGAAAATGGCTCAGTTGTATCATTATTCTTTAATTTTGAAATTAGGAAATTTGAGCAGTCTTTTAGGCTAGATGGATATTTGAATAAATATTCCACAATCATATACTTAAAAATATATGATTTTACTTTTAAGAGTAACATTGCTGTTCATGAGACATTTAAATTACCACATTGCAACATTCTTAATATAGACCTTGTATTTTAAATGAAATATCTAATTCTTCCAAACTAATGACAAATGAAATTATGGTGGAAACTTTCAATTCATGTGATTGATGTTGCTGCAGTTCAGAATGTCTCTTCTAAATATTATAGTCATTGTAACATTTAAATCCATTTGCATTTCTGTAGTCTATGAGAAAAATTAGAATTCACTAAGCATTAAAGATAACTAGTAATTGTATTAAACAGTTCTCTCATCCCTGAGACTCCATACCTGACACCCACAATTTAAAGGAGGAGAAACTTAATTTGACTGGTGCTTTGGTAAGATTCAGTCAATTTGCTGCTGGCTCCAAGGCAGAAACTCCATTGTGAAAGAGCATTCTGAAGAAAGGATCCTCAGCTCATGGCAGCCAGGAAGCGGAGAGAGAAAGG
Organism: Hydrochoerus hydrochaeris; assembly: GCA_004027455.1. Lineage (NCBI taxonomy): Eukaryota > Metazoa > Chordata > Mammalia > Rodentia > Hydrochaeridae > Hydrochoerus > Hydrochoerus hydrochaeris. Next base: position 7,981 of record PVLA01003777.1, read on the forward strand.
AAAAGTAGGAGACAAAAATATCTCCTTCTTGGTCACACCCCACCCTCAATGAACCTCCTCCCAAAAGATTTCATCTCCTAACTACATTCAGCCATGAACTCATCAATGGATTAATACACTAACAAATGTAGAGGTCCCATGAACCAATCAAGAAAGCTTTATCTCTGAATACATGAGAATTTGGGGGGATACTTTATATTTAAACAATAACAATGGTCATGTTTTATAGTGACTTTTCTACTAGAATGGTATGTGAGTCAAACGATAGTTCAGTCTGGGTAGCCAAGTTTTGGGTTGTTTTGGGTACTGTGGTAGTATTCTGAAAGGCATAAAGAAAGTAATATGCAGAACACGAGATATTGTAACCATTTCAGTAATAAATTGCTCCCAGGAATAAATTGCAAGATATTGAGGAAAACATGGTGGAAAACACAAATAAATAAAAAAGATGTATTTACGGATATGGCTATTAGCCATTGAAGAGGAGATGGCACGCAAACTGTCATACACTTCTGATCTACAGAGCAGTCAGTCAACCTTTATAGCCATTCCTTACATCATCCTCCAAAGAAGGTTGAAGAGAGAAGAGAGAGGGAGGGTGGGGAGTAAAAATTACCAAGATGCAATATGTATACATATAAATTCCCCAGGACGAATGGCATTATTAAGTACAGCAAATATATACTATTAAAGAGAAAAAGAGTTGCAGGTGTGGAGGATTAGAAGCAAACAACACAGAATAAGTAAGCATGATACCTGGAGCACGGCGCCACCTTTACTCAGTATAGCAGGACATGAAGGAAGGTAAATGTGCCATTTGTCATTTACCTAATCACCTTAAGATCAATTGAAAACATAAACATTTTAGAGTATTGACAATGTGTCCTGGTTACTTTTCTCTCATTGTTGAAACAAAATACCTGATGCCCAACATGAAGGAAGGAAAGGTTTATTTCTTACAGCTTTTGGAGGTTTTAGCCCATACTCAGCTGGCAGGGTGGTATGGCCCTGGGGCAACACTTCAAGGCAACAGCCAGCAAAAGCAGCCAGAGCAAAAGAAGAAAACAAACCTCTTCTCCTGGCTGATATTTTACACAGGCCATGTCCTCCAGGGTGGGTGTAGCCCTCACAAAATCTCCTTGCCCTCTGTTGCACAGAACAAAGGTCTTTGCAAAGAATGAACCCTGGCTCCCTTCTGAGTCTCTCAGTTAAACTTCTGAACTGCCCAAGTTGACACAGTGTATCAACGATGACACAGTATTTCCTTAATTTTCAGAATTACAGTTTTGGTAGTAAACATGTTACATACTATATAATATGGAAAGATATAAATAAAAATGTAAAAAGTAACCTAATATCCCACTACTCAAAATGAAGTCATTAAAATTTTTGTATATAAATTGATGGATTGATAGGTATAAACATATTAAAATGTAATCAAAATACACTCTGAAAGATGTAGATCATTCTAAAAATAATCTGTCTACAAATTCAGTATAAGCATCCACTTGTTTATAACTAGAATTAGACAAGCATATTTATAACATAGAAGAATATATGTTTAAATCACCCTATGAAATATTGAAATGTCAATAATGATAAGACTGGTCATATAATAAAAAGTTTTATAAAGCTCTAGATATTAACATGGTGCTGTATTTACAAATAAATTTAAATATATGCTACTGGAGTAGAATAAAGGGCTGACAGATATCTAACTATGTATTAAATCTCAGTGTATAATAATGAAAATTTATAAGGTACTTATTTTAGATAAATTAACAATCAAAATTGATATAAAATATTATTAGAATAAAATAGAATTTCTTAATGCTAAGTTCACAAATGACAAGGATTAAGAAATGTGACTGTGTCAAAATTTTAAGCTTCTGAAAGTAAAGGTGCTTAAACAAAGGAAAAATACAGTTATACATTATAGGTAATGGATTATCATCTAACATTTCATCGCTACCCATCAATATGAATAGAATAAAGCGACTGATATAAGTAAGACAAAGAGTGTAAACATAAGTACAGAAGTCAAAATCCAAATGACCAATATATTTAGAATAAGATCCATGTACTTGTTTTATATTTAAATTTTGTGCTAGTGTTTTAAAAGATTTTAAATTGATAGGGAAATAAAAACAAGAGTGTTAAAATTAAAACACAATTATTGATAAAATTGCATCCTAATCAAACTACTGAAAAATATGTTTGTCAGTACCAAAATACTTTGACAAGAAATATGAAAAAACGCATTGACAGGGAAGTTCTCAAAAACTTAGGAGAGCAACTTGACAGTGAAGTTGAGGTTTTTCATACTCTGCAAATTTTCTTTCTTACAGTTTTTTCAGCTATTTTGAATTCAGAGACACAGTCAAATATATTTATTGCAACCTTAATTATAAAAGTGAGAATTTGGAGCAATTCAAATACTCAAAATCAAGAAAAAGAATTGTGTCATTAAAACTTTGTCAAATGTCTGTTATTTGCTAAGCTTTGTAACTGATGCTCACAAATCATTGAATAAAACAAAAACATCTATTACTCAATAAATTGTGATATATCCACACAATATTATATTATAAAATATTATGCATGAAAAAAATAAAAAATATTATGCATGAAGGTTAGTATATAATAACAAGGCTAGAACTTTGAGAATATAATATTGAGTAAAAGAAGATGTTAGAGAATGTTATGTTTTATAGATGTTCTTCTATATCCATGGAAGATTGCTTCTAGGACCTCTCTTGGATAGCAAAGTTTGAAAATACTCAAGTCTTTCCTGTAATACGGTATAAAATTTGCAAATAATTTATACACAGTCTCTTGTAACCTTTAAAACATTTTTCTAGATGATATCTGTGGTGGTTTTTGTTTTCTGTCGCTGTGACTAAACAGCTGAGAAAAACAGCTTACAGGATTTAAGATTTACTTTGCTTTACAATTTCAGAGGACCAGTCCATGGCCAACTTGATCCACTGCTTTTAGGCCTATAATGAAACAGAAATGTCATGATGGAAGAAAATGGCAAAGGAAAGCTTCACATCTTATGGCAGCCACAAATCAGAGAAGAAGGGAAAGAACCAGAGAGGAAGGGACCAGGAACCAGATATGACCCCTAAGGTCAAGGCTTCCCTCATGACCTATGCCCTTTAAGTAGGTCCAGCCTTTTAAATTTCCATTACCTTCTAATGATATCATCAAAACATGATCTCATCAATGGAGTAATTGAGTGGCATTAGAGCTGTTATGACCCAGGCACTTTCCAAAATCTCCACCCCCCAATTTAGGAGACTTTTTAAAGAGATGTTTAAAAGCTAAACCGTAACAATTCCTTATACAGTATAAAAGTTATACAAGTAAGTGTTATATTACTTAGATAATAATGCTTTAATAAAAGGCCTGTACATTGTTAGTACAGATGTAATTATTATCTTAATATTTTGATTTTGGGTGTGATGACACTATGAATGTAAAAATCTGTATTTCAAACATCAAGGAATATTTAAAATCAAAGATATGACGTTCTATATCATTTATAGATATATTAATATTTTTATAAATATCTTGATAGAGGTTTGTTTTCAAGTAGGGATAACATGTTGAAAAGAAAGATTCGTGAAGAATACAGGAATATATAATTTATCATTAAGATTTTGTTTACATAGGTAAACAATATACTGACACAATTATAAAACTGTGTATGTCTTTGTACATTACATACATTTGGTGGCTATAAGAGACATATCCAGATAACCACATTTAATATCTAAACTGGTAAAGTAGCTTAGATATTTTGTTTTGTGCCAATGTAAACACTTTAAACTTTACAATCAGATCTCTATCCCAATAAACAGGAAGAGAAAAGGAAAATGGAAAACATGTTCCTTGTAATTAACAATGCAACTAAGAATCCGCACATACAACTTCTGTCATTACCTTATTTGGGAGAATAAGGTAAAACACTGAGCATGGCAGTAAAAGAAACTGGAAATTTTCTTTAATTGAATGTTTATGTGCCTGAACTAATTCTTTGGTTATTACATAAGAAGTGGAGGGGGAAAAAAAAGAATTGAGTCATGTCATGTACAAGTATTAACTCCTCAGAAAAAGTGTAATCATTATGTACTGCACACACAAAATAATAAAAAAAAGTGGAGAAATTTATTAGGGAACAACTATTAAATTTTTCATAGATATTAATGTTTATATCTGCTATTTTTCAACATTCTGTAGCATTTTTCTATGTATAAAGTCACATTGCTTGAGAATAGATGCCAGTGACAGCTTTTCTTACAATATTTATATTTGTTTTATTTTTGTTTTGTTTTTACTTTGCTCAGGACACAATAATAATGTTCAAAAGAAACAAGAATGATGGATAGCTTTTCATTCACCTTCTCCTGAAACATAAATCTTTATTACCAATTAATTAGCTTTAGTATAATTTTAAGAGCTCGCTGTATTCCTCTGAAAAGGTCTCAGGACGATGGGGGAAGACTATAAGCTTGAGAAGAGTGAACAGATGATCGCAGCATTTCAGGTAAATGACTGCTAGTGTGGCCCAAAGAATAACTGACAGTGATGATGGGAACCCTTGCTTAGTTTCAAAAAGATTTCAACTAGCATAGAAAAAGAAGCTTAATTTCAAGATATATTTTGAAAACAGAGTCAACATCATTTGCTAACAAATTGTTTTGTAGTATAAAATAGAAAATATAAGGAAAGAAAAGAATAATCAATGACTCTTTGGTTTTGGGCTTAAATAAAATTAAATTGTAAAATATTAACTGAGATGATATGGGAAGATTCAGAAGGCAAGTCAGGAGGCAAGAATTACGAATTACATTTTGGCCTAACTTCATTTGAGACAAACATTAGAAATTGAAGTAGAGGTAATAAACCAGAATTTGGAAAATGAAGTTTGTCACTTAGATGAAATTTTTTGGTTATTTATATAAAATTTTGGTGTTCAGAATATGGACAGTATTTAAAAATATAAACCTGAATAGAAGCATCGTGAGTGGGAGTATACCAAAATATAATAAAAGTCCAAATTTAGAGCTCTAACTGGAAAAGGAAAATCCAATGTCTGAAAATATAGGGCTCCAGGTGTGTAGGGAAAAAATACAGGGAAGTGGGATTTGAAATTTGATTAAGTTCTGCTTAGAGTTTAAATAAAATAAAATTGAAATCAAATTTTTACATTTTGTCTATTGGGAGTTATTTTCTACTTGCTAAATACATTTATAAATAAAATGATAGCATGGAGGAGAAGGAGGTGAGCTGGAGAGTAAAGAGGAAAAAAATGAATCTTACAATACAGGAAAAATGAAAAAGTTACATGTTGAAACACATGTTGAGAGACCACAAGTTTCTTTTTTTTTTTTAATGGAGCCTTACACTACGTTTGTATGATGATAGAAATGACGCAGCAGAAATCAGGATAGAGGACAAAGGACAAAGCAATGAATTTAACAAGGATTTAGAGCAGATTGAGTAGGTATTAATCAGGCACATAATTCACCATTAACTCAGCAGAGGTAGAGATGGTCAAATGGGTAGAGAATGTATGTAAAGAAGAAATCATTTGGTAGGGACATTATCACATCTCCTTGAACACTCACAGTCTGTTCTACCTGAAGAGTACTTCCATGGCTTGAATATTTTCTCCACAACTCATCTTGAAATTTAATTACTATTTTCACTAATAAGTGAAAGTTTACAAAGTGGTCAAACTGTAAGGGGCTTTATCTCTTGACTAGAGATGCCCTCATTGTGGAAATGGGTTATCACAGAAATGATTGCTAGGAGTCAGGAGACCTTCAGCGCCTCCCTCTCTTGTTCTATCTCACCAGCTTGCTTGCTTCCCCTTCCACAATATCATCACCAGCCTCAGGACTCTTGTCACAGGTCAGTACCATGCTTTTGAATTCTATGTAGAATTATGAGTCAAATAAACTTCTATGGTATGTTGTAATAGCAGCAGAAAATGGACTAAGGCACTGATTATTACCTTTCATTTTTAATAAACATTTCTTTGCTTTCCTAGTACTATTACTTTATGTGAATTTGAACAATATCATTTACTTTTACCCACTTTTGAATTTGATATAAAAATAATTAATGTCTTCTTGTATTGCTTCTTTAAAGTTAATGTTAAGTTTTAGTTTTTCAATTGTCATTCATCTTTTCCATGGTTATAGGTTTTTAATTACTTCTGTTGTGCAATAGTCAATTAAATGAAGTAGAGGGCTGGGGATATAGCTCAGCACCCACCTAACAAGTGTGAGGTTGGGAGTTCAATTCCAGGTATCAAAAACCAAAAAAGAAAAAAGAGAGGGGTGGGACAGAGGGAGAGAGGGAAAAAGAGCTGAGAATAGATATGTGTTTTATGTTGATGGATATATTAAAAATTTCATATAATAATGATAAAAATGAGAAATAATACATTAGGGGTTTAAAGTATACACTATTGTTAAGGCCAGTGCTTAGCATTCATGAGGCCCTGAGTTCAAATCCCAGCAACAAGAATAAAATATTTCATTTTCAAAAATAATAAAAATAAGACTATCTACAAAAGTAGCATAGTTTTCCATTCAAAACAGAAAGAATATTATAACCCCATAAAAAATAGAGCTATAAGTAGGATAATATGTGTCTCACAAGTATAAATATTTATATATGCTTTATTCCTTCATTGCCCAATTTAATCATATCTGGTTCCAAAAGGCATTTAAGTACCTTGAAAACAATGATTTGATACAGTAAGCAATTTGGCTTAATTCTCATATCAAAAACTTCATGTGACAAAAATCAAGTCAGTGTTTTCTGTACTGTGTGATTGGAAACAACTGATCAGAATGCCCAACCTGCGTTAACAAGATTAATGAAAGTAGCTGCAAGAGCAGAACAAACTTCTGCATGGCTACTTGACATTTTATATGTGCAATATTAAAATATATTATCAATTTTGTGTCTTCTCAAAGTAACTGCCATGGGTTTTTATGTCAATGAGATGAATGGAAGGCAATGAACACACTTATAGGAATCATTTTTGTACTCACTGAAACATACCTTTCTGAACCTTCTCTGAGTGCAGAGATATAATTTACTTGTGAAAGTCAAATAAAAAATTTAGAAGGCAAAATAATATTTATTGTCTAATAAATACAAACTTCCTTTTACTAATATATTTTTTCTCTCTAAATTCTGGGAAAATATGTATGGTGATCAGAGGTGCTCTGTAAACTCAGTAGACTTTTTAAATTGTTGCTTTTATTAATTTGTTCCTAAGTGGTAACAGGGTATGGAAATTAAGAGAGAAGTCAGAAGTCAAATCGTGATGTTCAATGTAAATTTAGAAAAGCTTTCATACTTGAATCACAGAGGATCCTATATTTACTTCTCACCAATAGAATAATGGCAATTGCATTAAGAATGCAGTATATAGAATCTAGTAGTGCAGGGACCTCACTAAATGTTTTGTGTGTATTATAAAATTTAATCTTCATGCATTGGTGGGGACTCATTTTATCTTCCCCACTAACACAGAAACAGAAGCACAGGTCTACCTCCACAGCCAAGTCTCAGTGATAGGCTAAGGCTGCTATGGAGACTACAAAACACGTATTCTTGGGCACATTCTACTACTGCTCTGCAGCAGACACTTTATGCTGTGTTCTTCTGTGTTCACCAGACATCCCTTCATAATATTTTAACAGTTTAAAATTATTAGTGTATACAACTGTATACATTATGAGTTTCCTTATGACACTTCCACACATGCATGTAATGTGCTTCCAATGCCCGGAAGGTTCCACAACTTCCATACTTTTCCCAAATGAATGCAGCAGATATTGATCTCTCACATGATTGCTTCAACAATTAGTCTCTTTAACAAATGGCTTTCCATTCAGTTTGGCTCCAATTTTTTAATGTAGTAATTATTTTCCTCTAACTGGGTAATAATTCATTTGATAGAAAAGGTGTTTATTGTTCAACTATTATAGCCTTAAATATAACATTGACCATTTTGAACATATTTGCCAAATGTTGATTATTTTTCAACTTTCTGACTCCATGCTGTAACTATCTCAGAACATAAAACTTATGGCAACATAATCTCAGCAAGTGTCTGGAACCCACTATGGGAAATTTGCACAAAAATAAAAGCCACGTGTGACATGTTATGATACAGATTCCTTCATCTGCATGCACCATAACATCTGATCTCACACTCCGAAACTAACCCAGTGACTATTAATCTTTCCCTCCTTTTAATCTTCTCTGTAGAAAGCTTATATTGTGAAAGGACAAGCAGGACCCTGAACTCAAAGTCAGTGGTAGTGTAAGAAATGGAATATGGGTTCTATTTAGACTCTGGGTCCAAGACTATCAGTAGAAAACTGGACTCGTAATCAAAGGATGTTGCAGGTTAGTTCTTAAAGAGCCAAATTCTAAAGGCTTAGTTTCCAGCATGTTGCACAATTATTAGGTGGTGATGGAATCTCTAAGAAGGAAGTTAGCACACTGGGGACACCCTGTGAAAGGGATATTGAGACTCTGGCCCCCCACTTTTCCTGTTTGTTTCTCAAGCATCATGAAGGGAACACCTTTTGGATGTGCTGCCTGACACTGCTTTATGTCTTGTCACAGGCCCAAAACCAACAGAGTCAAGTGACTAAAGACTGAAAACTTGGAAACCAGATCAATGAACCTCTGTTCCTTTTAAATTGATTTTCTCAGGTATTTTCTTATAGTGATAAAAATCTAACATATAGGACCTAAACACAATCTGAGTACAGAGAACACATTTCTTGAATTATTAATCTTCAGAAACCAAGTAACTGGAGATACAGTTGTTGTTGTAGATTGGACTTTCCCAAGACAAGGAAATGGTTAGAAGTAGTCTACTTAATAGAAACCACAGGAATCACAAGTGAAAAAAGTAGAAAAGTGAAATGAAAATGAGAAAATCTATAAGGAGGAAATTGGTTTTGATTCTGTTAAAGATACTCAGAGAAACTCTGAAAAACAAAATCAAGATTCAGTGGGGAATGTGGGTAAAAAACCATCTCTTATGTGTATTTGGTTGAGTATTGTGAAGTGGGGAAGGACTTTCAACTGCTATCTGTTTTTAGTCACCTTTTTCACAAAAGTAGAAAAACACAGGTCCTTGAGGTGTTAAGAAATCAGCCTTCCAAGAAACTTTCTTCCACAGCTACAGATAAACTCAGAAGAGAAGAGAAGATATCAGGTGAGCCCTCAACAGTATCTGCATAGTGATGATTAGGACATGTACATTTGCCTTTTGGAAGAAGCTCTGTTAGATAAGACCTCCTGAAGTGTCCATGCTGGTGAGGAGGTTTACCACGCACATGACATGCACATGCATTGTTTTACAACACTTCTATGAATAATTTAAGTGCTTTGTGCTCATGTGTCAAGGACAAATTTGCTTTTACACTCAAGTAATAATTATTCTAGAAGTAGATGTGCTGGTTCATCTTGAGAAGCAACACTTTATGCTCTTTCTATTCACACTTTTGGTCACAATACTATCAGTGAAAAAAATCACTCTCACAAATATCAGGACCAGAAAAGAGTTTAAAACAGTGTTACGTTAATGTAGATTGGCCACAAAGCAATCTTGACAATTAATAAAGGTTTCCTCTTACAAGGAAGTTTATTGGCCATGTGCTGCTCTCTTTAGAAAGTGTGAAGGAATTAGATGTAGAGATGCATGAACCAGATTTCCCCTAGAGAAAGATCTTAGTAAGCAGTCATTGTGTGCAGCTGGCATATGATATTCAGTTGTCCTTTCACTCAGTAGGATATGGGTGTGTCTGTGTTTGCTGCAGAGAACCACCTTGTCTATGATCAAGCCCTCTCAGGGCAGCCACATCCAGTGACCAAGCAAAGCAGGGAGGTGCCAGATGTAAAGGTCCCTTCCCCTGAGAAAATGCTGACAGTCAAAATTCAGCTAAGTTTGAGCCTGGCTTTGTCAAGTCAATCACAGTTTGACATCCCTTCTGACCCAAATTGCTTCTGTCTCATTCCTTCCACAGTTACTGATCTCTAATAAATGTTTCCTACCCTACACTTTATTTCAGCCTCTGCTTCTTGAGAATCCAAACTATACAAAGAAATGTGGGTACATGTAATATTTAAAATGAATCAAGTTATTCATAGGTTTCCACAGCTATTGGGAATTTAAGAAATACTCCTAGCCCATTGTTTTGATTTCATACAAAACAGAAAAATCTGAAGAGGTCAAATGAGCTGCCCCAAGTGGCAGAGACTTCAGCAAGAATGAGTATTCCATTTCAAGTGAGTGAATATATTTAAATTGCTGTGATTCCTAAATGTGGGTTTCGACAGATAGTGTGAAAGAAAGTTAATGACAACCAAAAAAAAATGATCAAGATTTGTTTAATCAATTTTAGAAGTACTTGAAAAATTACAGCAAATTACAATTGTTATACTAGTGTGTGTGTGTGTGTGTGTGTGTGTGTGTGTGTGTGTGTGTGTGTGTTACCAAGGAATATACAAGTGTCCTCAGGGATCTCTGTACTGTGCTACATCTCCAAGCTTCAAAATCCCTCCCATTTTTTGAACAGGGTTTCTCTAAGTTACTAATCTTTCCCAGACTGAGCTCAAACATGCGCTTCTCCTGGGTCAGTTTCCCACAGTGTTATACACTAGATTATTTTGAAGTGATGTGATGAAACTGGGGCTCAGAGATTGTATTTTTAAAATAATTTATACCATTAGTAATTGCTCTTGTCAGGGGTTTACTCTAGCCTTTCAACTACTAGATGAGTGTATTTGGGGGAAATAATGAATTCATCTGTAGAAGCAGATCCAGCTTTTATCTTTTCCACTTTTGTACCTACCAATCTGACTTCCAACTGCCAGTGACTGATGGGTATGGTATATAATTCCGCTTATAATCTTGAACAACTTTGACACATACTTTTTAACACTGACTCCAAGATTTTCTCCAGTTGATGGAAATGGTGACCAGTTGGAAAATCCAACCTCCATTGTTTACCTTTTTTTTCTATTCCTGTGTCACAATTTCTCTAAAATAAACAACTTGTAAGATTCCTTTTAAAACAACTAAAATATTTCAACAGCTTGATTTTAGAAACGACTTAAAAGGAAACCATAAACTGTACCAAAATTTAATTTCAAAAAGGTCCACTTATATCTGATAAGTGTGGCATAGTATTTTCTATTTTTTTTAATTTGTCCATGCGATACATAGTGTAATGATATATCTTCTCTCTGGATATATCTTTAATCTGCTAAAAATTGACCAAATAGTCTCCATGATAAATTTTTTATTTCTATGTAACATATATATATATATATATATGTATATATATATATACATATATATATATTTTTTCCCAGACTTCTATTTTGTGGTTCTTTGATGAGAAGTATGTCGGGAATGTCCATGCTGGTAGTCTGTTTTTAAATCTTGGAAGAAAAATCAATCAATCTGACTTTAAAATTGGCCAAAATTAAATAAAGAAATAAAGTGAAAATTTTGAATCATTTATATAGATGAGTTGATAATAAATTAACTGAAACCCTGGAAAACATTATAAAATAAAAATACAAGCTTTATCTCATACTTCTTAAAATGTTCCATGTGTACATGTCAAAAATGGAAACACATAAAATAGACTGTCTCACACACACACACACACACACACACACACACACACTCACTCCAAAAATAACAAAAGGCCATATGATTCTGGAAATACAAATAGGTAACACATTTTTGGCTGATTAATCTCAAATTCAAGTGTTGTGTCTGGGCTTTGAAACTGAACTCTAATATAATAATGTAGCCCAAATACATTTTGGATTCAATTTGGTAATTCCTTGTCTTGTTAATTAGCAGTAAGATTTTGAATTCCTATTTAAAAAATCAGTCTTCATAAATGTCTAAGCCTCAATTGTATATGCAAATTCCACACATTTTCATACTGCTTGGAATAACTGCATATTCAAACAGGTAATTTGACAGTTAATGATTCATTTGCACATGCAAACCTACAATTTTAACATACAGATGCCAATTGGTTGATATAAATAATATTCAGCGTGGACCCTGTTTGCCATATCTCTTTTTTCTCTTTTTAAAAATACCAATCCTCAAACAGTACTTTTTTTTTTTTTGCTTAGGAAAATGGATTAATATTCCAGTAATGTTGAGTTAGGAAAATATTTTAAAATTATTAATACATTTGAAAAATTACTGTTTTTTTTTCCTAATTGGATATTCAAGAAACAGTATTTGGTCATTTGAGTCCCAAACCTATAGCATATACTGTACATATTCATGTGGTGCCTGTGTATGTTTGATTAGAAATATAAAATCATGATGCTGCTGAGTCTGTATTTATCATCCTCACACTTTTCACCCTGAAAGGATATAAAAGCTTTTTTCTTTAAAAGACTAATATTTAAAGGGTGTTGATTTATGTAAATCAATAATTTATCAACTTGCTGTCTCTCCTTGCTGCCAGCCAGATGCTTCTCCCTTTGCTCGGCCAGACAATGTCAGCTGCAACACATAACGGCCTCTGCTTCATGTAGAAATAAGAGCATAAATATTTTAAAAATCCTGCTACAGGAAGTAAGGAGAGTTGGGGTGGGGGGGTGTAAGATTTTACTGGTTTATTGTGAGGGTAGAGTAAGTCTACATATTTTATGGGTTAGTTTTATCAGAAGTGGAGGCAGGGACGTTTCTTAGCCTGATTTTTATCTCCTAACAAGACTGACAGACCAAAGTCTTTTCATAGCAATTTGTTGAAGACATCTGGTGAAGCTTTCTAGGGGATGAACACACTGCAGAGTGTTCCTCTGGTATCAGTTGGCATGGCAACCAGTAAAAGACTATTCAACATCAGTAGGTTTCAAAAAGGTTGAGGCCTAGTTGAAAATCCATTTGGGCTCCTTCCTGCAAAATTCTTTTGAAAATGCACTAAATCTTTTCTTAGGGCTCTAGAGACTGAACCAATATGTACAACTGTGGCACCTTCAATCTTAAATAATTTTCAAAACATGGGATTAATGATTCCAGTCACCAGAGGCATTACAGAAGATAGGGAATTACTAGCACCGTGCTGGAGAGGATATTAGTTGAAACATGGTTGTTGTTTCTCTTTGTGTCTTATCATACAGGAAACAAAGTGCTATTTTCAAATGTCTATAAATTTTAAGTTAAATGGTCAAATAAATGAAAGAAAATCTTTAAAGGTTATTTTTAAAATCTAGAAAACTAAACAGGGTGTTTGATGACAAGTAAAAACTGATTTAAAATATTTATATTAATATGTTGGATTTTTTTAAAAAAGTCAGTATTTTATATTCTAGATCAAGTGTTTTTACAGCTTTGTAAACCATATATATAAACATACATGAAAACTACATATATACACATATATTTTGATATAAGGTAATTATTTCCATCAAACTCTAAGATGGGTTTACTGTAGCATAATTTTTATAAACTGCAACCAAACTAACTTTAACCAAAATTAAAATTTTTAATGATATTTTATCCAAATATGTGTTGCATCCCATGGCTGAATTACAGCCAGAATTCTAAAATGAAATAAAAGGGAAAGAGAGAGTTGTTTAAAACTACATTCTAAAAATACAAAACCTGAGGAAAATAAATCATACACATTACATTATTGCTGTGACCATGAGTTAAGACTCAAGTATTTCATTTAAATTACCCATTCAACAGAGAGAATCACCAAATTTAATCTTTAAGTAAGAGTTTACTTAAAATTCAATTAACAATATTGCTTTTGAAAATTAAAACTGATTCACTGGAGATCATCAATAAGTGCTTACCAACACCAGAATATATAGAACAGATCTATGTCACTATCGTTACATACAGTGTTGTTAATGCCACATCTCAGGTAGTGTAAGATTTAATAAGACATTGAATGCTCTATGAGTTGTTTCAAATCATGCCTGTGGTCATATTCAAAGCTGAATTTATTTATTTTGTGTACAAGTAATTATAGTTATACTGTATTACTTACATTCTATTGGTTCAGAGATAATAAAAATATGTGTAAGTGTTGATTAAGTCCAGTAAAGAGAACAGAAAACCCAAAGATTTGGATTATTTTCAAGGTTATAAATGTGCTCTGAAGTGCAAGGATCCCTCCCTCCCTTCAATCTTCAGTGCTTAGGAGAGTGGAGAAAAAAAAAGGCATATTTTTTCCTTTGCTGCTCTCACAGAACTGTGGTAAGCAGGGTAGTTTTTCTGTGACAGGGTTTTAAAACATACGCAGTTCAAAGTTTGTTTGTTCTTTGGTAATGGGAATTGAACTCATGACCTTGTACTTGCCAGGCAGGCACTATGCCACTGAGCTAGATGCCGAATCCTAGAGTTCTAAGCGTAAATTGTTGTTGCTGTTAATAAAGTAAGGAATTTTGAAATTGAAATGTTAGGATTAAAACATGAACATAATGCCATTAATTCAGAAGGTCTTTTGAAATTCAGGAGCTTTACAGCTTCACCATGAAGCACCAAGCAGCAACTTCTGCTCTTGGATTTAGAAGTGAAAGATGTTTTCTGAGCTTTGTCTCTCTTTTCTCTCTGGATCATTCTCCCTTTTGTCTGAAAATTGCTCAGGTAAATACAAACTGTTTCATCATGACGGTGAAGCAGTTAGAAAAGGAAAATCTTTCATTTCTCACACCAGAAAAACAATGCAGTATTTACATATGTATGTCTGGTTTATCTGACTTCAGTGTTTAATATTCAGAGTTTAAAGGTGCATCCATTTAACTAGAAATATCTCAAGCTTATCTGTCTTTATGGCTGAGTAGTACTCCATTGTATAAAAGAACCACACCTTTATGCATTCATTGGTTGATGGATATTTGGGCTGTTTCCAAGATTTAGCCATTACAAACTAGGACCCTATAAATATGATTGTGCATATATTTCTGTGGTATGATACTTTTAATTCTTTTGGAAAGATACCAAGAAGAAGAATAGCTGGGTCAAATGGAATCTCTCATCCTAGTTTTTTGACAAATCTCCACACTGATTTCCACAGTGGTTGCCATCAGTCTATACAACCACCAGCAGTGGAGAAGGGTTCATTTTCCCCTACAGCCCCAGCAGTATTTGTTAATGGTTGACTTATTGATAACAGATATTGCAAAACAAGTAGAAAATGTTCAAATGGGAAAGTGATCTAAGGATTGGAGAAGGGAAAATGAAGGAAAGGAAAAGAAAAAAATAATGAGAACAGAAAAAAATGGAAACAAAGTTTTTTAAATAAGGAGGGAAGAGGGAATTGAAGGAGGGGTATAGAAATGCAAAAAAAAAAAAAAAGAATCAAAGTTGTGTCGTGTATGGGTACAAATTCCCTATGATGGATGAGACCATTATGCATACCTAAAATGTACCAACAAGCAAAATTAATCTTAAAATTCTACATAAAGAAAATCGAGGAAATTTGATCCTTTAGAGTGGGTCAGAACACAGTGCTAATGCAGTACTTAGTAGTTGCAATAACCTATAAAGCACAAATTAAATAACCAGGCAGTATACCAGGGTCAAGACACATATTACCTTTTTTTCCCAATTTATTCATCTGAACAACTGCAAAAAATAATTATTATTCTGTCCTATTTATAGATGAGGAAACAAAGGCCAGCAGAGTAAAGGCCAGAATAATTAATCCTAAAATACTAGTTGTGATGATATTCTCAGTTCTATCCACAAGTTTATACATGCTTGGGAAAAATTAGAGGATCAGAGAAGGGAATTTTAAAATTTTTATGTGAATAAAAAACAAAGTACAGATGGATCAATGAATGACTTTCAGCTGAAACCCATAAGCAGGAAACTTCTGAATTTCCACTGTCAGTCCCAAAACCAACTCTACAAATCAAGTTTTTAAAGCTCTCATACCTCTAAACCCGCATTAGACATTTAACAGCAAAATCCCCAAGTTAATTTTATGTGGTGATGTGAGGGTCTGTCTGCCTTTTACCTTCCACGGTGAACCAAATGCTGATAACTAATGGCACACAAAACTTTTATTCTTCTCTGCTTCATTTCTGATAAATCAGCCCATGCTAAATGCTTCCCACTCTCCACCCCAGCAGATGTAGTCATCTTTATCCTTCAGGTCAGTGAATTGAGGGACAAAGGATGGAAAAATAGACAATTAGTGTGACATATGAATTTAATTTAAATGGACAAAAATAAATTTTTAATTATAACATATGTTGAATACAGAGCCCTTGGGGAACCGACAGTTGTGCTTTGTGTCTTACTAATCTTGTTTCATACAATGCTGCTAGCGCTGAATCTATCACTAACGTGGAAAAGTTTAAAGAGCCAAGAAGACTCACTTGGCCAAATGTCCAGAAAGATCTTGTTACAAAATGACAGAGGTAGCTTGGGAGTGAAAGTTTGAGCTGATGAGAAATTTATAGCATAAATTGGTCCCTGTTTCATCATATGATGAAATTCTGATATGTTATTCCATCATGAATTCACCACTGTATGTGCAGGACTCTCCATCCCCTAAACATACATCTGAAGGTTTATTTTACACCCAAATCTGAAGATCATCCAGCACAACAACCTTTATCCTGAAAAACAGCAATATCTCAATGAACCAAGAGAAACCAACTGTATAACTATCTTACCTGCCTTGTGTATACAGTAATTTTCTGGACAATGTTTCATGCCTAGGTCTCATACTCTGAACAGTTACTGTGAATATAACACACACAACGTGTTGATCATTGTGTATCTCCTCCTAGTCTGTTTTGAAACTCTGTCTCATAGTTATTTCTTACTGTTTTCTGCCTAAAATAAAAAAGCGTATCTTCTGCTTTGCCACCCTTAAAATGCATACAACTCATTTAGTTTTGAAGTAGAGGGAAGAAGACAGTGTAGGTATAAGTTAAAAGCTCACTGCATAAGTGCCTGCCTGGCAAGCGTGAGGTCATGAGTTCGACACCCAGTAACAACAACAACAACAACAACAAAATCAGTAAGAGAAAAATGAAGGAATATTGTATCATAATAGTTTTAGAATAAGTCATGTACCAGTCCTAGAAAATTCAATGATAAAAAGAAATCAGTAGTTCCCTGATTAGCTAGATGAATAGGGATGCAAAAAGCAGTTTAGAAGGGTATTTCAGATATGTTGAAGCCTAGTCACACAGTCATATAAATGCCTACCAGATATGCAAAAAAGTAGTAAAAGTGTATTAACTTCTTATCAAAAGTACAATAAGAACCAGCGCACAAACTGTGGGGGGAAACTTGAGCATCTTGCTGGATAAATGTTTGTCTCAGATGACATTTCAAGAATGGGTAAGCTTGACCTAATGAAGCAGTAAGGACAATCCAAGTAGAGAGGACAGCATTTTTCATATGGAGAAAATGATGTGATACACATTTAACTTTTGCTGGGTCCAAACAGTTATACTGTGAATTAGATGAGATTTTATTAGCACCTCTGAAACAACTAAAGACTTACATTGAGGTGAAACACAGAAATGAATTATTCTTGGATAACTTTCACATTGCTCTTGAAAGTAACCTCCATGGATAGAAGTGTAGCAATTTATTCAAATGTTTATGTGTAATCAAAATAAAGTGGCAAAATTGAACTTGATGAACAACCGAATGGGACAGTAGAATGTAACCAACCAGTTTGACCTCTAACACCCACTACACTGAGCACAGCTGCAAAATTTTTTTTTTAATTTGTGAATTACACAAAAGTCTATCCCTTTTCCCTCTTTCTGTCTTATACACATAGACATACATGCATACACACACACACACACACACACGCACACGCATGCACACGTTCTTTGGTTACAAGTTTCAGTATCCCTTTCACAAAAATGAGAGAAGATCACAGTGGTTTGAATTTAATGTTAAATCCTGAGTAGACTCTAACAGTAAAGAATATGTTACTTTCACACTTATATTAACTAAGCACAACTGTTAATCTGTCTGCAAACACATCTAAAATAGAATTGTACCACTATACCGAATGTTTTCTATTCCAGTTAACTGCCCCAAGATTGAGTCTCAAAGTATATTTTTTATTTGGCTGGTTGCTAGTTTAATCATTTGCTTTTGGTTCTTTTTATAGTTCTGCTATTTAAATATTGACAACAACTCAGGAAAAAAAATGACCAGATATTACTTTACTTTAATCAACAAACACTTATTAGAAACCTAGAACATTATCATTATACCAAGTGCTGGGATGTAAAAATGAATAAAACATAGAAGCTTCTCTCAGACTCCTTGTGCCAGGTGAAGCAGGAGGGGCCCTCTACCCCATCCTGTGGGGTGCAGCACAGGGTCCTGCATGCTAAGGGAGCATGAGACAGGAAGAGATCCGTCCAGCCCAAGAGGTTCAGGAAAGGTTTCTCAGGAGACATGGCATTTGGGTCTCAACTAAATGGAAAAGGGGAAGAGAGAAGAGAATTCCAGAGAGAGAAAGCAATTGATCTGATGTCACAAAACTTTTTTGGGGAAGAAATATGAAATGATTTGAAATGCATTCTAGAATATAAAGTTAGAGAAATGATTTTGTTATTGAGGACATCAGATCCCACATATGGAATTTTATATTATTTTTCAGAAATGAGAAGATTAAGTGCAGTAGAATAGACAGTCAACAATGGAAGAAAGAGTTGAGCCGAAATTTCTTTCTATCTCAAATTTCAGGTCAGCATCTGAAGAACAAAAATAAAGGGCGAGACAATGTGGAGAACATTAACATAAATCCCTCAGTTTGGGGCTGGTTTGCATTTATTTCTTCTTTTATTTAACACATGTTTACTGAGGTAGTGTGCTACACTAGAGAACAGAATTAAAGGAAATACAAAGATGCACCTTTTAAAAGATAGCCCAGAGTACATAAGATTTTATGGTAATCATGATTCCCCATTACATTGCTTTGAAGCCTTATAGTGTTTTCATTCATTGGTTGGAATGGTTTTATTCTGTTTTGTTTGACCTTATTATGTGTGATGATATGAACAGTTATTCTGAAGAAAACAAGACATTGTGGCAGCCATTGCTGATTTAATATCATCTTGCTTTGAAGTCCTAACATACTTTTGTTCTTCTATTACCATTGATTGTATCATGTTGTGTCTTATTGGATTTTAATATGTGTGATAGTATAAACAAATTCTTTATGGAAAATGAGATATTATAGTAGTCATTGTTCATTTTCTGTTATTTGGTTCTGAATGCCCTGTAACACTTTCATTCTCTTGAATGGTTTTGTACTATTTTGTTATGTTTGTTGTTATTGCGTGTGAAGCTATGCTCAACTATTTCAAAGAAAGAGACATTATGGTAGCTACTATTAATATCCACTTGTCTTGTTGTGAAGTGCTGTGTTGCTTACATTGCTCTGTTCTGATCTGCTTTGTTCTGTCCTCTTTTTTTATTCTCTCTAAAATAAAATTTTAAATTTTAAATAAAATTCCCAAAAGTGAGGAAAAATTGACTGGAAACTGTAAGGTACAAGATGGATTATGGGACATATACCTGCCTTCCACCCAGTGGAAGAGATCTCTTGGCAATGACAATCCCAGAACTAAGTCTTAATTCATTATTAACCATTAAACACGTAAAAGCTGTATGGCTCTGAGAATGCAAGTCTCAGTTCCTTCATTTTTAGAGAGATACCTCAAGCTGAATCAGTGATTCTCATCTCCTGGTGCACATTAGAATCAATTGGGACTTACTCCAGAGCAATATTATATCAGCATCATTGCAGGTGGGTCCAGCCCTAATTAGTTATCTTAGGCTCCCTAGGTGATTCCAGTGTGCAGCCAGTTCAGATTCCAATTCTCTTTGATGTAATTCTCATTTGTCTTAGGTAAGACAAGCCAAAGTAGAAATTTCAAAAAGTACATAATCCATTTAACAACAGCTCATATCATGAGTACTTCCCACTTTTGTACCTGGGATCTATGGCCTTCAAGTTGTCCCAAAAGGACTGAAAGTCTTCTACATTGAAACTTCTGAGTACTTCAGGTCTTACTCCACTTAGAATTAAAAAAAAAATGACCTTCTTAGACTCAGGTGTAGCTCAGTGGTAACACGCATGAAGTCCTAGGTTAGATACTCAGCAATAAATACACACACACACACACACACACACACACACACCAATCTCACATCCAGTAAAAGTTCTCTTTCTGAGATTCTAAATTTTAAGTAGTTTTTAGAAAAGATTTCTTTCATGTAAATTCACCACTTTCTCACTTCACAGTTCTCAATTTCAGTCAAAATTCTCCCTTAGTAGATCTGAAAGTATTCTTTACCTCTGAACTTTTTGGTTTGTAAAATTTTGCAATTACTTTGACTTCTTACATGCTATCTTTACATAAAATGTTTCCAGTTCTTATCTGACATTTTTCTTTGATTTATTCATTGAACAAATATTTATTAAATGCTGCTTATACCAAAGACCATGTAATGAAGTATGCAAAATTCCTATCTCATACTGTGTGCATTTAATGTTATTTTTATTGATAGATGTTTGTGCTGCATAATGATTGTAGTCATTGTTGGGAGTTGGTATATGTATATAACACATCTTAATTTTTTTCACCCACTTCCCTCCATCTCTTGGTCCTTTACCCTTTTGCAAAAGATTTACCTCTCTATTTATTATTATACATCTTTTTATTTTGTACTTTATTTGTATTTTATGTTTATTAAACTTCACATTTTTAACATTTATCAGTATTCTCTAAAGTATAATTAATATTTACATAGCTTATTGAAAGTAAATTATTCCCTCCATGTAAAATTTATTCACACCAACACAATTATTTAAGTATTCCATCAATGTTCATCTTAGTTGTAAAGAATTAAGCTGAAAGAAAAAATAAATTAAATAGAGAAATTAGAAGAAATCAATTTTTTTTATTTTTGAGACAGGGTCTTGCTCTGTATTCCAGGCTGGCCTTGAATTCACCATGAAACCTGGGTTGGTCAGGAATTCACAGCAATCCTCCTGCCTCAGCTTCCCAAGTGCTGAATTTAAAGGCATGCGCACCATTCAGGGCTTAAGAAATCAAATTTATTAAACTAAAACACTAAAACAGAGAAAAAAATTTTAAACTGCTAGGATTATAGAAATGAGATTTATTTTTTTTTCCATTTAATTGAGATATATTTTTGAAGTCTTTATTGGTCCTATTTATTGTATTAGAGATTTAGAGGAAAGATGAGAGAAGAGGAAAGAGGAGAGGAGAGAGAAATGAAGTTAATGAAGAACACTAAGGCCATAGGTAAGACCACACTTAAGTGTGAAAGGTAGTTATCAGTTCAGGAGGGTGAATACAGGAGGTCTCTTTGCACTATGTAGATATCCTGGGTGGTTTGTTACAATTTTTGCATAGCTTTGGACTATTAGAGCTTTTTTTCTCATTCTGAGAAAGAGTGAGAATGTATTACTCATTTTCAGAGAAAAGCAAAGTTGACTTGTTATAGAAACGTTCAAAGAAGCTGAGGTAACTTTTATTGTGCTATCTTTCTAATATACAACTTTTATTCATATGTACCTGCGGATTTCCCCAACATTTGCATAGGAGAGTTTCTTCCACTATTAAACCTAGTTTTTTTTTTAAATACTTTAGTAGCTTAAAATTTCTGGACAATTTCATACACACACACACACACACACACAGACTCACACACATTCACATACACTCTAACACATGCCTCAACTTTAAAGGAGTTGAAAAATGTTTTCCTTAATTACATTCTCCCATAAATATTTCACAGAAAATTTATTAGTGGCTAAACCTCAACTTGAATAAAATGTCAAAAAAATTTAAATTAAAAAATACTTCTTTGCAGGTACAGTAAGTTTCAAAGCAAGAATACAAGAGGATGCTTCCACGATTTCTTCTCACACTTTGATAATCTCCAGAGGAAGTGGCAAGCAGAAAACAGAGTGGAAATCATAACATAAGAAAGTTCTGTTAGGTTCCTTCCACACAAGTGCGTTTAGTGCAATTTAAATTTGAGGGAAAACCGCAGGCCAGTTCTCATAAAATCAAAACTAGCTCACCATTGCTGCTGCTGACAGGAAACGTCACTGCTAGGAAATGAGGCAGTGAGCTGCTGCTCTGAAGCATCAGCACCTCGGAGACAGATGAGAAGAAGGGCCCATGTGTAAACAGAATTGACCTGTGCCCTGGGTGAGTACGTGTGACTTCCTGGAGCCTGTTTATGTCCCTTTAGTCTGGAAGACCATTGAAAGAATCTTTGGGAAAACATTCTTCTCCGGAAGACAATGGTACACATAATAAGAAAGCAAGGGATAATTTTGAGAAGAAATTATAGGAAGACAATCAGAACAATATACTCCTGGAGTTCTGGTAGTCATAAATCTCATACTTACAGGCAGCTGATGTGTACCCAGGAGACATTTTTGTACACTTATGCATGAATTTGAAGAACTCTTGAAAAATTATGCATGTGATTGCTACTGTATGGATACATATGATTTTTATATAAACATTTTGTCTGTTATATGTATGACGTCCAGAATCTTCCAAAAGAAGTGAGAAGAATGTGCATTTGGGAAGAAATATCCTAACTTTCCCCCCGTGTATTTACATATAAGACAAATTTAAAATCGTATAGCTCATATGTACAGGTACAAATCCTAGAAAACAGAATATGTATGCTGGAAATTGTTAGGTGTATGTATACATTGAATCTATGTTAGAACACATATCTGTGATCGATTCATATTTCATATGTCTTATCTAGGGATTTGTACTTGGCAAAAAAGGGTTACAGAGTCCATTAGCTGATCTGAATTTATAACAATAAATCCCTTGATACTCAGCCCTGACAGGAATTACTCTTCTCTAATGAGTAATAAGTCATGCATCCCATTGGATTACTTGGCTAAAAATCACATTTAGAAGATGGCTAATTGTCTAAAATTTACCTAGATTCAGTACAAACTTTATTGCCACTAATTGCCTTTGCAAGTTTTAGAACATTAAGCATATTTAAATCTACTTGTCCTAGTATTTCTGTGCATATTTAATGCATGAATAGCACAACCTATGCTATCCAAATTAAGTTTATCAACTATTTGGATAATTTAAATTAGATCATTATGACTTGAAATACAATGTTCATTTTGGGACTGTGACTTTTTACATTTTTAAATTAAATGTTTTTCTCATGACCAGTCTATCCTCATTGTTTTGCAGTTTTCACACAATGTAATTGTAGTATCAGTATTTCCCACAAGTAAGCACTCTTTGCATCACCTATTTATACTCTTGTAAGCTTATTCTTATTGCTGTTCTAAGTCAACTGAACTGATTTACTCAGTTTCAGAATATTAAACCACTGTTTCTAACACTTCTACATAACTTTTTAAAATAAAATTTAAGGACTTCAAATTATTTATTTCAAAATTCTACAATGAAATAGCGCCATGTTGGAATGAAGAAATGGCATAAATGAACACTGACATCCCTGGAAACTCAAAATTTTATAAAGAAAACAATTTATCTGCAAAACACATGCCCATTACATAGCAAGATGAAATATTACATCTATCCCTTTACTTTAGCAATAGCTATTTCCTAAAAGAATAGAAAAAAGTCACTTTGTTACTTGTCTTAGAAATAATCTCTTATTTGAAATTTCATAAAAGTTTGAGAAAGCACATATTTTAAAATATTTCTGAAGAAATGTTAAAACTTTTCCTTTACTTAACAAACTTACAGAGTAATAGATATGCAAAGAGTTTTTGACAGAAATATTTTTACATTGAAGTATTTTTCATAGTAAAACAGTTCAAAGTGGCAAAGTGAGTAAAGATATATTCTTAACTAAAACAATGAAATGACAACTCTAGGTCAATTTGATCATGTCTTCCTATCCAAACATAGAAATAGTGAGAGAAAGTAACAACCGTATACCTACACATATTTTACCTAAAAAATAGAAATGCCTAGGGGCCATACACAGAGGAAAATCCTTGGGTATGCAAGGACTATAGCTCTAGTCCTCACAGAAAGACAGCAATTGTAAGACTTTACCTCAAATTCTTTTGTAGTCCCACATTATTCTATAAAGTATCACTAAAAACACATCTATATGGTCATGATTGCAGCTCCAACATGGAGCCTTTGGCTTCACTTTGGCTCAATATTAGGTCCTAGAATATCACCCACCAAGTTTAAGAAAGTGGTAGAATCATTCAAATGAAATAAAAACCATGTCAATTGTCCAGAGAGATGGCACCTGGTGTTATACCCAGCTATACTCCCATGACTTTGAAACGTCATTCCTGGAGGAACACAGTACAGAAAACTCTCTGGGAAAGATGAAGTGACTAAAGTAAAGCATAAACCAGATGAAGATGAGAATAAGAAGACCCAACAATCTTAATTCATATCCCAGAAAATAATAATGAAACAATTTGGAAAGGACTTAAGAGAGAAAGTTTAAAATTTTTATAGCTAAAATACAGAGAATTTTCCCCATTGTTTGCCAGCTAATGTAAATATCTTGATCATCTTTAAATATGTTCACGTTTTTCTTTTATTTTCCAGTTGCTCTATCATTTATTTGCTTGGCATACTAATTTAATTTTCCCTTTTCTGACTTCCTTAGCATCCAACCCATATGTTTTCTTCAGGGCAGGAAAATTTACCCTTCTGCTCTTGGGCAGAAATATGTGGCCTCGTTGTTTTAACCAAGTGTGACTCTGGCAGAAGTCTGTACCGACACATGCTTCACTTGATACTGGTAAGGCTTAGACTAATTCTGCCTTACTGCTGACCTTGAAGAGTACTGAGCTGCTTTCCTGGAGACTCATCTCCTAGTCAGACCCAAACTTTCTGAGACCTAAGTGGTGCGATAAAATAGCATTGCTTTTCTAAGGCTTTCTGTTTTGGTTTTTAACCTCCCACAGATAATTTATGTTTGGCCAAAGGGCCAACAGAATATTCGTGGTTTTGTGGCCCCCAAATCTCTTTCTAAAACTTTTATTCTTGACTCCAGCAGCATCTTTCTACCACAGTTTGTGTCTAACTTTGCATAGGATTCTCACTATGTGGCTCATGCCTCTCTCCAGATTTTTCCAACAAAGACTGGTTTACTGTCTGTTCTATGTTCTCATCTGGGCTTAAAATTTTACATTCACCTCTAGAGTGCTACTGACAAACAATGTTTTACATGATAGAGACAATTATGTTGCTTATAGTCTAAAAAAAACTAATGCTTTATTAAGTTTTTTTTAATTGTATATGATAGAGTCTTTGCTACATACTTTGCTACTCTTTTGGGAATTTCTCAAAAAATCGCATAATTGAAGCTAAAAATACTAAAGTGATAGTAATAGAAGCAAAACTAACAAAATAAAGTAAAACATATACATTACAAAGTACAGATAATCAGGGAATATGCTAAAAGAAAATTTCTACATGATGAATAAGGAAAATATTTAAATAATGATAAAAACAATAACTTTACAGGATCTAGAGGGTTAGGGGGATTTCTACTGTTTGGAGTCCATTTTCTGAGTCTTTGTCAAAAGGTTAAAATAAATTATAGGACCTAGTGAATTCTAAATATTAAGTCAACTCACATAATTCAACAGATGATCCGATATGACAATACACAGCATGAGGTATCACAGTTGGTAAAAGGAAGAAAGCAGTACTTAAAGCAGCATTTTTGGCAGTCAATTGAAACAAGTTGAGTTGTTTGAAGACTCTGGTTGTTATAGAAGTGCAAGGGCAGGTACAATGTGATAAAAGCTTTTTTAAATACACACATGACTTGCATGTACTGAAAAACAAAATGCCACACACTGGTGGAAATAAATAATATGAGTAACTTCCAGAAATTTTATATAACAACTTGGTTATGAATCCCAAGTGGTATGTGAATTTGCAAAGCATGTGTTTCTAGGTAAATGATGAAGAATTTTAATCAAAAGAAGAAAAATGAGGGAGATGGGGTTTTCTTTTTTAAAAATTTTTATTTAAAGTGAAAAGAACAGAAAAAGGGTAGAAATATTACAAAATTTCAAAAAAAGATAAACAGTAAGAAATCACTAGTTGATAAATTACATATTGTCCTTTTAGAAATAGCTGTCTAAGTTACAAAATTAAAGCATACAAAGTAGATGTTCAAGCAGTGAGACCGCAAACAGATCTGTTCCAAAATCCAACAAGAACTTAGAAATATGGTTATCAATCCTACATACTTAAATATACATGCAGATATATCATTTACAGCACTTCCTATTTCATCTCTTTTTTTACAATAGCAATTACACATTTTTAAAATTTTATTTAAAGAGAAAAAAAGCAAAACAGAAAAAAAGGGTAGCAATAATACAGAATTCTAAAAGAAAAAAACACTAAGAAATCACTAGTTGATAAATTACATATTGTCATCTTGGATGTAGTTGTTGAAATTACAAAATTAAAGGATACATAGTAGACATTCAAACAGTGAGACTGCAAACAGTTCTGCTCAAAGATCCAAAAAAGATTCAACAATATGGTCATCTATTTTACACACTCAAACATACATGAAGTTATAACCCTTAGACCTCTTTCTTTTCCTCTCTTTTTTAATAATAGCAATTACATGTTTGGGGTTTTATTACTCTTATAGTTCTTATTGCTTTTTATACTAGAGACACAATGTGATATTTATAAATATGATTCTTACTTATTTCACTAATGAGGATAGTCTCAAGTTGTCTCCATTTACCCATGAAGGCCTCAAGATCATCCTTTTTTATAGCTGAGCAATATTCCATTGTGTAAAAAAACCACATCTTTTTCTTCCACTCTGCAGTTGATGGGCATCTTGGTTGTTTCCAAGATTTAGCTATTACAAAGTGTGCTGCTATGAACATGGGTGCACATATATCACTGTGATATGAACTTGTCAGTTCTTCTGGGAAAATACCCAGGAGGGGAATAGCTGGATTGAATGGGGCTTCCAATCCTAGTCTTCTGAGAATTCTCCATATGGATTTCCATAGTGGTTGCGCCAGTCTACATTCCCACCAAAAGTGGAGCAGTGTCCCTTTTCCCCCCGCAGCCTCACCAATATTTGTTATCAGTTGACTTCTTGATGGCAGCTATTCTTTCTGGAATGAGGTGAAATCTCAAAGTTGTTTTAATTTGCATTTCTCGAATGACCAGTGATGGTGAACATTTCTTCATGTATTTATTTGCCATTTGTATATCTTTCTCTGAGAACTGTGTGTTCATCTCAGATGCCCATTTTTGGAGAGGGTCTTTGAATTGGGGGGGGGGCTAGATGTTTTTCATTTGTTTATATGTTCTGTATATAAGTTCTTTGTCTGAGGGGTTGCTGGCTAAAATTCTTTCCCATTCTGTGGGTTTTCTTTTCACTCTGTTGGTGATTTCTTTTGAAATGCAGAAACTTTTCAATAACATGAGATCCCAGTTCTTGATTCTTTGAAGTGTTTCCTGTACAGTTTGTATTTAGTTCATGAATTCTTTACCTACCCCTATGTCTCCAAGACTTCTACCTACCTTGTCTTCCAGTAGATTTAGTGTGTCTGTTTTAATATTTAGGTCTTTGATCCATTTTGACTTTAGTTTTGTGCATGGTGATAGGCATGGATCTAGTTTCAGTCTTCAGCATGTGGAGAGCCAATTTTTCCAACACCATTTATTAAAGATACTATCCTTCTTCCAGGGGACATATTTAGCCCCTTTGTCAAATATCAGGTGGCTGAATGTCTTGGTAGTTGTGCTTGTGTCTTCTAATCTGTTCCATTGATCCTCAGGTCTATTTCTTTGCCAGTACCATGATGATTTTATCACTGTGACTTTGTAGTATAGTTTCAACTCAGGAATTGAGATGCCTCTTGCCTTGCTTTGTTGCCCAGAATTGCCTTTGCTATTCTAAGTTTCTTCTGTTTCCAAATGAATTTTAGGAGTGTTTTCTCTGTGAGGTATGTCAATGGTATTTTGATTGGGATTGTGTTAAATCTGTATAGCAGTTTTGGGAGTATGGCCATTTTCATAATGTTGGTTCTTCCTAGCCAAGAGCAAGGAACATCCTTCCATTTTCTGATATCCTCTTCAATCTCCTTTTTCAGCATAGCATAATTTTCAGCATATATGTATGTCTTGTACATTTTTAGTTAGGTTGATTCCTATTTCATTTCTTTAGATGTTATTATAAAGGGTGATATTTCTATAATTTCTCTCTCAGTGAGTTTTTTGTTTGTGTACAGGAATGATTTTGATTTTGAGCATTGACTTTGTATCCTGCTACACTGCTGAACTTGTTCATTATCTCTAGTAGTCTTTTAATGGAGTTTTTTGGGTCTTATATATAGACTATCATGTCATCCGCAAATAGTGATCATTTAACTTCTTCCTTTCCTATCTTTATTCCTTTTATTTCTCTCTCTTGTCTCATTGCCCTGGCTAGTGTTTCCAGAACTATATTGAAAAGGAGTGGTAATAGTGGGCATCCTTGTCTTGTTCCTGATTTTAAAGTGAAAGCTTTCAGTTTTTGTCCATTTAGTATAATGTTGGCTGTTGCTTTGTCATAGATGGCCTTTATAAAGTTGAGGTAGACACCATGTATTTCGAGTTTTTCAAGGGTTGTTATAATGAACATGTTTTGGACTTTATCAAAAGCTTTTTCTGCATCTATTGAGATGACTATGTGGTTTTTGGTTTTGGCTCTATTGATGTAGTGTATTACATTTTTTGATTTGCATGATTAAACCATCCCTGCATTCCTGGGATGAACCCCACTTGGTCATGATGTATAATCTTCTTGATAATTTGTTGCATTCTATTTGCCTGTATTTTATTGAGAATCTTTTCCTCAATGTACATTAGTAAGATTGGCCTATAGTTCCCCTTTTTGGCTGGGACTTTCCCTGGTTTGGGTATCAGAGCAATACTTGCCTCCAGGAAAGATTTAGGGAGGATTTCTTTCTTCTCAATTTCATTGAAGGGTTTAAGGAGTATTGGCATAAAACATTCTCTAAATTTCTTGTAGAATTCAGCTGAGAATCCATCAGGACCTGGGCTTTTCTTTGTTGCTAAGGTTTTAATTATGTTTTCAATCTCAAAAGCTGATATTGGGTTGTTCAAAATTGCTATATCTTCTTGGTTTAGCTTTGGTAGTTTATATGGTTCTAGAAATCTGTCCATTTCCTCTGTGTTTTCCACTCTATGTGAGTGCATTTTCAAAGTAGGTATTCATGATCTTTTGAATTTCCATGGGATCTGTAGTAATTCCCCCCTTTTCAGTTCTTATTGTGTGAATTTGTTTTGTTTTGTTTTTTTGTTTCTTTTTCTTGATAAGGTTAGCTAGGGGTTTGTCACTTTTGTTTGTTCTCTCAAAAAAACCAGCTCTTTAATTTGTTATTTCTTGGTTTTTTGTTTTGTTTTGTTTTAGTTTCAATTGCATTGATTTCTCCTCTAATCTTTACAATGTCCTCTCTTCTATGAACTTTGGTTTTAGCTTGCTCTTCTTTTTCTAGAAGCTTGAGGTGGAGCATTAGGTTGTTTATTTGTGCTCATTCTGTTCTCTTGATATGACAATTTATTGCTATCTATTTCCCTCTTAAGACTACTTTCATTGCATCTCACAGATTACAGTATGTTGTTTCTGTGTTTTCACTGAATTGTGGGTATTGCTTTATTTCTTCTATAATTTCATCTGTAGCCCACTGGTTGTTCACAAGGTTGTTATTTAATTTCCATGTATTTGTTCAGGTTTTGCAATTTCTTTTGCCATTAATTTCCAATTTCAGTATGCTATGGTCAGATATTATGCATGGGATGATTTCAATACCTTTGCATTTACTTAAGAATGTTTTATGGAATAATATATGGTCTACTTTGGAGAATGTCCCATGCTCTGCTGAGAACAATGTGTATTCTGATGTGGTTGGGTGGAACACTATGCAAATGTCTACTAAGTCCAGTTGCTCACAGGTATGATTCAGTTCAGTTATTTCTTTGCTGAGTTTTTGTCTAGTTGATCTATCTCTTTGTGACAATGGGCTGTTAAGATCCCTTGTTAAAATTGTGTTCTTGTGTATTTGGTTTTTCATGTCCATTAGTATCTGTCTTATATAGTTGGGTGCTCCTGTATTTGGTGCATATATATTTATAATTGTTAATTCTTCCTCTTGAATTTTCCCACTAACAATTATGTAGTGACCTTCTCTATCTCTTTTAATCATTTTAGGTTTAAAGTTCATATTGTCTGTAAATAGAATAGTTACCCCTGCTTTTTTTGGGTTCCTGTTGCATGTAATACTGTTTTCCATTCTTTGACTTTTAATCTATGAGTTTTCTTTCAGCTCAGATGTGTTTCCTGTATACAGCATATTGTGGGATCATGTTTCTTGATTAATTCTGTCAACCATTTTTTTTGATAGGTGAATTGAGGCCATTTATATTTATGGATATCACTGATGTGTACTGGCTCGACTTTGCCATGTTATGTTCCAGTTGTTTGCTTACTGCTTTCCCCCTTTGTTTAATTGCTTGTTCTACCTGATGGTTTCTTTTGGTTGTTGTTCTGGGGATTGTGGTCATTTTTATCTCTATCAAGTATGTCTTTCAACACTGTTTCTAGGGTTGGTTTGGTGGACATGAATTTCTTCAGTTGTTCTTTGTCATGGAAGTATCTTGTTTCTCCATTCAATTTGAATGAAAGTTTTGCTGGGTACATCAGTCTTGGTTGAAAGTTGTTTTCTTTCAGGGTTTGAAATACCTCACTCCAAGCTCTTCTTGACTTTGAGTATTTGTGCTGAAAACTGTGCTGTGATTCTAATGGGCTTTCCTTGGTAGGTGAGTTGTGTCTTTTCTCTAACAGCTTTTAGTATTCTGTTTTTATGCTGTATATCTGGGATCTTAATGATTATGTGTCTGGGTGTGGATTTATGTTGATTGTGACTGTTTAGCATTCTATATGCCTCACTTATCTGCGTATCAGATTCTTTCCCCATGTTTGGGAAATTTTCTTCTTCTATTACTTCTGTGAATATTTTGGCTATGCCATTTGCATTGACTCCTGCCTCTTCAGTGATGCCTATTAATCTCATATTTTTTCTCATGGTATCGTTTCGCTCGCTATCTTTTCAGAGATTTCCAATGTGCTACTTTTGGGGTCCTCTATTTCACTGCCTACTGTACTTGCTCCTGGTGGACTAAATGTTTGAGACTGCTCTTTGCTTTTTTTTGTTTTGCCATTTTCACTCTGCCTGGTGTTTTCTGTGTGTAGGAGGGGGTCACCCACATTCTTTTCAGACTCACCAAGCTCTTACGGATAGTTGGAGGGGAGTTTACTACTGGCCCTATTTACCCACTGTACACTTCTATTTTAGGGGCATACTCACCACACTGACACAATTAATCTGCTGTATTCCAAGGTTTGCCACCTGGGAGCGAAGTTCCAAGTTTTTTCTATGCACTGGGATTCCTCCAGAGCATGCGGTCAGGGCCCGAGGCTGGATTTCGAGTCCTGCTCACTGCTCGGCGTTCACTATGCATGGCCCAGTTAGGCCCCTTCCTTGTGTGCACCTTAGGGTGGTCTCGGATGCAGCACCTGGGAGTAGGCTCAAAGTCCCTTTCTGTGTGTTGGGATTCCGCCAGAGCACATGGTCAGGGCCCGAGGCTGGAATCTGGGTCCTGTTTGCTGCTTGGTGGTCCAGATAGGACACATGTAAAAAGTGGTTCAACAGTAAGTGGCAAATTTTAATACAAAGAAAACATTTTCTTTTTTTCAGTTGTAGAATTAACTCATAACAATAAACAACAGTAAGCTAAGGCTAAAAGCATAAAAACTAAAAACATAATTAGAAATATGTAATAAGTATATAAAATCTTTATATTTTCTCAGAGAATGAGGAAAATTTTTAAGGATGTAGCAAAAATAGGAAGATATAAACTAAAGGTTCAACAGCAATAAGTTATTAAACAATAGAGTAAACAAAACAAAAATATTAAGCATTAACATAAAAATGCAGTAGGAAAATAATCTCATTTGTATGGATACAAACATTTGTAATTATTGAGGCACACGTATGCATATACATTCACACACACATGCACACAGAAATAGATAATTACTACATTATTTCCAACAAAAAAGTTCAAGGACAATAATCATTTTATTTAATTATATGTAAAATGCAAAGAAATAAAAAGCTGAAATCAATGAAGTGAGCTATTTTTAGTTATCAGCATGGCAATTCAGAATACTCAGCATTAAATCTTGGTGAAATTGCAGGAAAATAAAGGTCCCCTACTTCGATAGGGAGCTTCCCATAGACTTATAGGAAGTAAATATTTTAAAAATCTATATCAAAAGCAATGCTAATTTTAATGAAATAAAGTGATCCATAGAAAGATATTCACAATGTCATTCACAAGAATCTTATTTAATAAAAAACAGGGAAACCATCAACTGAAGATGGATTGAATTAATTAGAATTTATGTAAAAATGAAGTATCCTCACAAAAATATTTTAGAAACATAATTGCAGTAAGAATAGTAACAACACAGTCTCAAATATCAAGTATCACCTTAAAATATTTTGTAAAAAAAATTTCACTCCTGAGAGTGAATCAGGGGTACTCATATGAACAGCATGAGACAGGATCAACACCAAAGGTATCCATCCAGAAGTAAAGCGTAGTCTAGCTTGAGTACACTATATATAAATGTGTTGTGTTAGATTGCAAAGGTGTAAAGCTTTTAGAAGGAAATTTAAGGCAACTAGGGAATAAACAGGTAGCCTCTCAAACATAACAGGTCATGCATATTTAATGTCATCCACTTCAGGAGGCCACTGGCAAGTGATAACCTTGTGAAATTAGATGACCAAATTGGTCCACAAACTTGGTCATCTAACTTGCTTTTGTCTATATGAACTAAGTACATTTTGGCACTACCATATGTTTGATGATCCGTTACTAGAACATTGCTTGACAGAAAGTGCCTTACACATTCATTACATCGGCTGGAAATTCCCTCTACACATACCATTGGCTATTGAATCCTTGAGTAAATGAGAATATCTCTTTTCAAACTGTAGTTAACTCCATTCTAAATTGAGTTCAGTGGAAGCTTCCGCTCATTGTGAAGTATCTCCTGTGTTATCAGATAAAATTTAGACCTACTTTGTGTAAACACCTTCCTGCTCTGACAAATCTATTGCAACAAATCTAGAAACCATTTACCAGTGCTTGGGAAACTTGATAACTGGATAAAGTTCAAATTGTTTCATATTATTGGCTCATGAATTTAGTAATCTTTCTCTCCTATTCTATTAACCAAAGCTTCCCTGCCTAACAGTTCAGTAGCAATCAAAATTTCTTGCATTTTTTTCCTCTAAGGTAGGTTCTACTTTTTGTTTTGACTTTCTCGTATTTGGCAGGGAAGGGGGCACTCATATCAACCAGCAAGATGAACTCTTCAAATATAGGTTTCCCATCTTCTTGAAATTCACTAAATTGAGTCATTCTTGTTCTAAATGAGAGTGCCATCTTGAAGTTCCTACATGTAGATGGAGTCCAGTGCCTCCACCAAAGGTTAATGCTGTTTTTCTGGTGGCGAGGAAAATTAACATAAGTAACATAGGTCCGAGCAGTCCTGCTGAGTTTGTGAGAAAAGTAAGGCCAAACTGCTTTATTTCACTACTGAACACAGAACAATGCTAGTTGAACAATGTTAGTTGGACTACACTAGTTCCAGCAAGGGAAAAGCCCTAAAGATAACAGGCTATGCTCCAAGGATAGCCATCTCGGCAGCAGTTGTTTTATCTGGAGTAAGATAGGCAACAGTACTCACCACTAATAAAATTTTAAAAAAATTAAAAAAACACAAATGTCTAAGAAAATAGAAATATAGATAAAATTCTAAAAAAATAATTTTAAAAGTAAGTTTTCTTTATGATAATTTTAAAAAGTTGAGAATTGATGTTGAAAGTAATATGAGTATAGCCAATTTGTAGACTAGGTCAGCATCTGAAAAAGTCTGAAAAATGCAGAATAGTACTCAAATTCAGTATATCTAAGGAAAGACCAATATTACATTGTGAAAATGTACACAGTAAAGTAACACTGGCACCAACTTCTGAAACTTTTTATGTCCGGCAGAATACCTTACAGACACTCTAAAGTCTTATAGTGCATTTCTTCCAACATAATATCACTTTTTAAAATACCAAATCAAAGTCATATTGCAAAGGAATCTCCAACATACTCAATTTTGTATTTCAAAAGGCATGTGTATTCAACTGAATACACATTTTTAGCAGTTATTCTGAGACATTGTGATAGGTTTTGTGGACGCTTAACACACTCAAAATCTGCTAGAAGGAAACAGAAGATTTATCATACACCAGAAAGTAATACAGTTGAATATGTTCAATTACTTCTTTAAAAACTGTTTAGTAATCTTTGAAATAGATTTTTATGACCTAAATTGAATGCTTTACCAATATTTATAATCTAAAACCTTCTGATTATAGATCAAATAGATAGTTTTATAACATTTTATTAGATATAGAATTTACAAATAAATCATGCATTTATTTAACATTTATGTACACTGCCTACAATTTGAGAATTGTTGCCTTTATTTACAAAGATGAACTAAAAATCAAGTACACAAATTTGTAGACTACTGAAGATGGTGAAGTGAGACCACAAGTAAAGTGTGACCTGTCCTGGAGCTGAGATACCTGGAAGGCAATAATTTGGTGAGTAGAAAGTAAGGTGAGTCTTTGGGAATTGAGAGGGAGTTAATGGGAAGTCTGGAAACTGCAGAGAGGCTACAGAGCTGGAACACAGCGCAGAGAAAGGAAGGAGACAATGTAAAAGACAAGACTTAGCTTCGAGGGAGCGGGCATTGTCTCTGCTAATGCAGAGTGAGCCCAAGCGGGAAGACAGCTTCAGAGAGAGAGAGCGGACAAAACTGATAACATTGGAACCTTCCATGAACAAAGCACATAGCTATTAAAAACTGCAAAAACAGAAAGACAAAAAACAGGGTGGAAATATGGAGAAAATCCTTCCATAATTGAGAGGTTTTGATCAGAAGCTAGTTAGGGAATCAAAAACTAGCACAGGAAGCACATTATGAAGATCACAGTAAAAATTAATGAAACTGAGACAAAATTACAAATAATAAATAATGGAAAAGCTGGTTCTTTGAAAAAATAAACAAAATAGGTGACCTTGTTAGCTTATCCTATAGAAAAAAGAAAGTAAAACTAAACTCAATGCAACTAGAAATATAGAAGGCTAAATCACAATAGGCACTAACAAAATTTAGTTGACTGTTAGTAAACATTGTGAGAACTTGTGATCCATTAAAAAGGAGAATCCATAAAATTGATAGAGTCCTAGATATTTATGAATATGTAAAAACCTTGAATAATCCAATAATAAGTGATGAAACTGGAGCATTAACAAAAACTTACTAATAAAGAAAAGCTTAGGGTTTAATGGATTCACTGGTGGATTTTAAAGTAACTCAGTGTGCATCTAATACTAGTACTCTTCAAATTGTTTAATGAAATTAAAAAACAAGGAGTATTCCCTGAGTCATTCCCAGAGACTTTTTTTTTTTTTTTTTTTGTACCGGGGATCAAACTCACGACTGTGCACTTGCAAGGCAGGCACTTATGCCGCTGAGCTAAACCCCCAGCCCTCCCAGAGACTTTTATTACCCTGATTTCAAGATCAAAAAAGTACCCAACCAAAAAAAAGAGAACTCCAGGACTATCTATTTAATGAATGTAGATGCAAAAATCCTGAACAAGATGCTGGGAAAGAGAATGCAACAAATCATCAAAAAGAGCATATGTTCTGACCAAGTAAGCTTCATTCTCTACCTGTAAAGATACTTCCTATGCAAATCAACAGATGGAATAAGCAGAAGCAAGGATAAAATTCACATAATAATCTCAATAGATTCAGAAAAATCACTTGAAAACATCTAATATCCACTGACAATTAAAAAAAAACATGAATAAATAGCTTTAGAAGAACCTTAGTTCAACTGATAGAAGCTGTTTGTGACAAACCTACTGGCAGTATCAGGTTAAATGCAAAAAAACCTGAAAGCTTTTCTTCCAAAATCAGGAACAAGATGAGTATGTCCACTACCACCACCATATTTAATGCATTACTCAAAATATTTGCCACAGCAATCAAGCAAGAAATGAAGATGTCAACTTATCATTGTTCACAGATAATTTGATATTCTACATAGAAGTTCCAAAACATTGTAGCAGAAGACTCCTAGAATAACAAGTTGACTAGAAGTATACAAATAACCAATAACCAATTGATTAGAAGTATACAAAATCAACAAACAAAACACCAATAGTGTTGTGTAAGCCAATAATGGACTGACCAAGAAATAAGCTAGAAAATAATGGCATTAACAATAATTTGAAGAAAAATTAAATATTTAGAAATTAACATAACCAAAGAAGTGAAAGATCTCTACAATATCAAGTAAAGCATTCTGAAAACAGAAACCAAACAGACCATTAAAAAATGGAAAAATATCCCCAGTTCCTAAACAGACAAAAACAACATTGTCAAATGATTATAGTTGGGTCACTGATATACAACTATAATGTAATCCCATTCAAAATAGCAGCAGCATCACTCACAGAACTAGATAAAAATCGCTGTAAGTTAGAAGGACTCAGAAGAGGCCAAGAAAAACAAAAGCAATATTGGGTAACAAGAATAAGGTAGAAGTCATGACAATCCTGGATTTCAAGTTATATTGCAAAGTTAAAATGATAGAAACTGCATGGTACTGGCATAAAAACAGACTTATGCATAAATGAAATAAAGAGAGAATACAGAAATAACTTTAGTACTTTGAAAAAAGAGCCAAAAACTGATGGTATAGGAAACTAAGACTAGCAAATGCATACCCTTTACTTAACTCAAAATATTTTCATTTGTCAAGGTACAGTTTAATTTTCTTGAAGAATCTTTCCACTTCACTTTCACTCATGGATTCTCCTCTCTTTACCTTGACATCTATTTGAATTCCCTGTTTTATGTGTTAATGTCTATTTTATTTTAATTTTTATTTTAAAGAGAATAAAATCAAGCAAAATAAACCAGAATAAATCCAATCAATACAAACCAGTGTGACACAGGACTTCAAAACAATAGGAAATCAACAATGGGTACCATAATGTCTCTTGTTGTTCCCAAAATAGCTGCATTTATCTTCAGGCATAGTAAAAATCAAACAAAACAAAACAGAATAGAACCAGTAAAAAAAAATGAATGCAATTCAGGACTTCAAAACACGGTAGGCATAAATCCAAAATGGCTACCATAATATATCTTGTTATCTTTAAAATTGCTATCTATTCCATTGGATATAATAAAATCAAACAAAACAAGACAGAATAAAACCCAACCCAAGAAAACAATGAAAATGATACAGGACTTCAAAAGAAGACAATAGAGAATTAACAATGGCTACTATCTCCAGAAGGAGATACACCACAGATGCTATGTTGCATATTTTTATTCTCCAAATAGATTATTAGAGTACTGAATTTAGACCTACAAAGTCAGTGAAACACTAAACCTTACAAACATTAAATTGTATTTTACTTCAATAGCTATCATCATAGCATGTGCTTCTCCAGATCAGCCAGTCGCTTACATGCAGTTGGGTTAGGAGATTGCCTCTTCTTTTGTCCAAGTCATGCACTGGAAAGGGCTGGCATTTGGTTCTCTCCTCAGCAGCCTGAACATGGTGCCAGTTAGCAGGGAGGGCTTGATCCTTGTTGACTTCTGGTTCTCTTCCCCAGCAATCTGTGAATGGTGCTGACTCATAGGAAAAAGTTGGTGTCTGACTGTCTCCCCAGTGGCCTGCACATGGTGCAGATTTGCAGGGAGGCCTTGCTTCTTATGTATTTCTTGTTCTCTTTCCCCAACCAGTGAATGGCACAGTCTCACAGGAAAAGGCTGGCATCTGGCTCAATGTCTAATTTTTGAATATTGTTTTAAGGAAATCAGTAAGTTGCTAAGATCAAGTTTATAGGCATAGGCACTAAATTGTCTGACTGAATACTTCTTTGGTCAGTCTCTTTTAGACCAATCTTCTTTGATCAAGTTGTGTGACTTTAGCTAATATAAATGGTGCACCAATGTCCTAATTTGTAGAATGATGAAAAAATGTCAATCTTTTGAGAGTCAAATGTAATTGATTAATAGACCTCATATTCATTATAAGGTAAAATGAGGAAGAAAAATTCAATGAAATTTCAAATCTGGAAAATGTATTATCTGACTTTTTGTTTTCTGTCAACCACTGGGATAAACATAATATTCCTGCTTCCCACACATCTGAGTTTTCTCCTCTGAAAAATGGAAACGATACCTTTAGTCATCTTAAAAGTCCAGACTTAGTCTTAGTTTGGCTAACGTACTGGTTTTTCTATGACCAAATTGTAAAAACAAAAAATGTGTTTCCCTTCCCCAAAAAGGAGGCACTTTTTGGCATGTCCCCACAGCATGGTGAGAGAAAGGTGAGATAGCTTATTTCTCTCTCACCTACATTGGCAGGAACACCTGCATAGCATAGATTTGTGCATACTGTAATCAGGAAAGGTCTCTTAGTATTCTTAGATTTTTCTTTGTCTCCCATATTAAAAAGAATTGACCTTAACTGTATGTACTGACTTGCTTGTATTTTCAAATACTGCTTTATAATTTAAAAAGTTAGGAGATTTTGAATGGGAATAAATGAATTTTTTTTTCCTGCAACACTGGGTATGGAACCCAGGATTTCAAGAATGCTGGGCATTGTACTAACCCAAATGAGAATCTCTTGACCAATAATATTACAAAATATTTAAATGAACTTTGGAAATATTTAACAAGAAAATAATGAGCTATTCTGAACATTTTGCCTGGAGTCTATGTTCTAAACTGAATAAAATGCCTTGTTGTTTTCCTTTTATGATTCTAAGACTCAGATGTACTTCAACCTGTGGAAGTATCCAAAAACTAAGAGAGATGTCATTGACTTCTGAATGTCCTTCAGCTAGTTCCAGGGACAGGAATTTTGGTAAGTTAGTGAGATTTTTAAAAAATTAAATCTCTAACTTTTTATAGTTTGTGATGTAACATAGGCATTTTATTTGCATAATGCAGATCTTTGTGTTCAGTTTACTAAATTTTATTACTATATGATAATGGGCTTTGGAGAGCTTTGTGTCCTACCTTATTCCTGAGAGAAATTTGAAAAGGAAAACAGTGCAAAAACAGCAACTTAAGATTGGATAAGTATCTATTGGGCAATTTTCTAATTATATTTCTAAAATATTTTTCCCAAATCCACGTACAGATTTGAATAAAATAACTGTATATATTTATTATTTATATTTCAGACAAGAGAAATACCATTAAACTCCATGGAGTAAATATATAGTCATTTTGCAAATTATTTATCTGAAACTCTCAAGAGCTTTTTGCTGCTATTTCATATGTCAGTTAAATTTGTTTTAGTGATACAAGTAGTAGTTATGTGATATTATTGTATAAAATGTCCATGAAAAAATCTACAATTTGCTTCCAGGGATGATCAACAAAATAAAAACATAAGGGTATACCCTATCTTGATCAATGCATGTAACTCTGCAAGTGAAAATCAGCTTTTTCATATTCATTTTATATGAAAATGTACACACTAATTTAACATTATTATTATTTTCTAAAAAGTGATGTTTGTCACATTGTAAAGTACACAGACAGCCATTTAAAAAGTTATTTTTAAATAATTTATAAGTTTTTACAACAACATCTTGATGGATTATGGAAAACAATAAAACAGCCTAAAATCAATTTGTCTCAATAAACCAACAAAATTACTTAGAAATACTTTACAGTAATAATTCATGCTGAAGTCATAATTTTTGAATGAACATCAACCTTGTTACCACCATTAACATAAAATTTGTAAATCTTCCTCATATTTTTCTCTGAAAGATAAAAAATTAGAGACCAAATAACACTTCAAAGATTGTACTATAGTAAGCTTATATAAATACATCCTAAACTAATGTGTATATGTGACCTAAGATTCAGACAAAGCTGTAAAAACTTTGGTGATTCCATTCTTAGATCCTTGTCCCTTTCTTAGCAAATTACCTGATTTCTAGATTGACAAAACAGTTCAAACATATATATCCAGAAACATCACCATTCCAAATGTAATAGAATACATACTGTAGAAAATTATAATTTATTTATTAATACACTAATATTTAAATATGCTATACAAAAGATGATGTCAATTAGGCAGTTTGCTGTAGATGATGTTAATTAGGCAGTCTATAGCACGAAGGA
This sequence comes from Hydrochoerus hydrochaeris, assembly GCA_004027455.1. NCBI lineage: Eukaryota > Metazoa > Chordata > Mammalia > Rodentia > Hydrochaeridae > Hydrochoerus > Hydrochoerus hydrochaeris. The sequence goes on from PVLA01003777.1 coordinate 48,493, forward strand.
AGAAGTTAATGCTAGCAATACAAATTTGAGAACCAATACATATATATGCTATTTTTATCTGTATAAGTTTAGAGCTTTTAGAGACAACATAAAAATAAGGCCATGTGGAGCTCAAATTGAACTCATATCATTAACCTTTTACTGCTTAGATACAGCAGTATGAATAACTGGCTAATGATAAGCACATACTAGACATAAGAAATCATAAAATTCAGTGAGATCACTTAACATAAATATATAATATTCTATAGACATGGAAATAGCTATTTTAAATAGCTATTTTCACCTGCTTGAGTATATAGGGCTACCATAGCAAAATATTAGAGATTTGAAGGCTTAAACTTACAGAAATTTATTCTCATGGTTTTGGAAGTAGAATTTCAGTATCAAGCTGTTGGCAAGGCCATTTTCTCTTGAGCTCTCAGCTCTTGACTAGAAGAATGTTTCTCAATGTGTCCTCATATAGCCTTTTCTTTATAGTGATTCACTCTCTTTTATTTTTTTTATAAGAACACCAGCTGTATTGATTTAAGACACCCTTTTTCCCCACATTTACTCTTAACTGCCTCTTTAAAGACTCTGTGTTGAAACACACATACATTTCCAAGGCTTCAGCATTTGCTTTTAGATGGAACAATAATGCCACATACTTGGTGTATAGTTGCATTTCACTTGGGTCAGATATCAAAATAAAATAACAGAGATAAAGAAAGTTATTTGTACTCAAGCTGGACAATAGGATCTAACTTTGCTAGTGGGGAGGGAAGTTTAGAAGCTCACGAGTATGCCCAATAAGTTAAAATTTCTAATGAAGATGGAAATGGTTACAGTGGACAGTAGAACTGTGAAAATAATTAACAGTTGCTGAACATTTACTGCTTGTCTATTGGGATGTTTTCCAGTGCATAGGGAAAAGCTACTATTGTTCTCAGTTAAAAGCTAAGGCATGACAGGGTTGAGTAACTTACAAAGGTTAGATATTTAAAAGATGGATGTGATAGATGTGAAGAATGTTAGTCAATCCAGTGGTTGCTCTCCTTACCACTTTATCATAAGTCATCTGGGGAAGAAAAAGGAAGTCTACAGAGTGCAGTTCTCACGGTAAATCCTGAAGTGGTAGCTGCATTGGCATAGAAATCTCCAAAACTGAACATAAAAATGATTGAATTTAAACTGATGGAGAAAAAAAGAATTTGAAGATGGGAAATTTCTGAGGGGCTGAGATGATGGATGGAGACAGATCACATACATGAACGAGCAAGTCACAACAGTGATGGCAGATTATTAGTGTATTATAAATCCATAAGCAAGACAATTTACTAGAAATGTGTAGAGGACATGGAAGACAAGTTAAAGAAGAGACACAGATGGCCAATAAACCTGAAACTATTTCATTTTCACCACTGTCAAAATGTCTAGCTTAAAATGGGTACTTAAAAATAGGTGATTTCCATAACAAATAGGATTTTCTTTCTGCTTGTGGGAGGAAAACTTAGTATGTGTATCTGTTGTCTCTATAAATCCAGAGATTCAGAGATGCATTTGCAGGACATTTCTAATAATATAATTTATAATAAAAAGAAAATAATGTAAATGTCTAAAAAAGAAGAAATTAAATAGTATTCCACTTAAAATTAAAACTTTGGAGAATTTTATATAATTGAAACATATTCTAGAGTAATATTTTATATATATGTATATATGTTATATACATATCTTTTAATTATTTTATATGTTATATATATATATATATATATATATATATATATATATATATTTAGAACTGAATCTTAGGAAAAATTTTGATGTATGGACTCTTGGAAAATAAATAAAATGATTTTTATGTAATGGATTATTGGTAATTTCTTTTACATTCTTTATAAATTCCTGAATTAAAAAAAATAGCAACCAAATACTTCTTAATCCTAAAGTGTACGGATTTTAAACAATAATTCCAACTGGGCATGGTGTTGCAAGCCTGTAATCCCAGCCCTCCGGAGGCTGAGGCAGGAGGATCGCTGAGAGTTCATACATGTTTCCTGGTGTGGTTTTCTTTTCTTTTTCTCACAGTTACTAACTCTGTGTTTTGCAGTTTGGAATTTAGCGTTAAGTCATTGTTCTAGGACACTTTGAATGTGGGGTTGGGAATGAATTAAGAGAAAGGAATGAATTGAGTTTGAGGCTGTAGTATAGTAGTAGACCACTTACCTAGTATGTCTGAGGCTATGAGTTCAATCCCCAGCAAGAAGAAGGAAAGAAAGAAAGAAAGAAAGAAAGAAAGAAAGAAAGAAAGAAAGAAAGAAAGAGAGAGTATATGAGAAAAATTATACTGTACAAAATCTCCTTTTGTAGTAAGACTTTAATATAATGTAATAAATGATAATTCCTAGCAAAAAAACACAATCAATTTTATATAACATTAAATGGATAACATTTTATTTACACATAAAATGTATGATCCATGGAAAATTTTGTTTAAAATATTTGAGTGTTTTAAAATGTTTATTTTTTTTTTAGTTCTCACTTTCATATTGATTCCAGCTAATTTATCTATCAGATAATATGGATAACATGGATTCAAGCTGATTATCTATCAGACAATACAGATAATTTTCTCTTCTTAACTTGTAGACTGAGGTATTTACTGAAACTCCGAAATGTAGTCAAGTCTCCTTTGCTATCTTCCATATAAGTTGTCCATATTCTATCACCAAAAGTAATCTGTCTTCTGGTCGAATTTAAATTTCATGTGCCAGAATAGGCAACTTCCATGTTTAATGTCTTCTACCTTATTATCAAAATACTAGTCATAGTGAGTATTAAGTAAAATGTTTGAGATAATATGCATTGCAAACATACACATTCATATGCATTTCAGTATACTGAATTTATTTGACTCTGTGTAGATGGTCTACCTTCAGAATGTATTATTTTGCTGGGAATTGACTGTCTCATCATTAAATGTATGTGTCATGATATTAAAAAGAAATCTACTTCGTAATATAGCAATACATTGTGTCCAATTCTGTACTATGTAATTACTCCCATAATTTAGCGCAAAACTCAAATCTATGTTTAACTATCTAACATGGGTTGAAGTATTTTTACAGACTTCATTTTCAAAAAGAGATGAAAGTTAATTTTCAAAAACTTTTTTCAGACTTTAACACATTGGTTTTCCCCAAAATGTGAAGAGGAGAGAAGTCTTAGAATTCTATAAGTTAATGAGAGATTCTAGTTGAAACTCAGCAGATCAAAATCTTTTTTTTTTTAATTGGTACCAGGGATTGAACTTACCACCACATGCTTGTAAGGCAGGTGCTTATGCCACTTGAGCCAAATCCCCAGGCTGCAGATCAGAATCTTGATAGGAATGCAAAACTGCAAAGATAAAATTTGAGAGTTTCAACTGAGAACGAAGACTATATTAGAAACTTGACTAGGGACTACAGCTGTTACATTCCGGGAGAAAACTGACTACATTTTACCCATGTTCTGAGATTTGACAGGAGACTAATGGTAATGATGATGGACTAATTAATCTGGTGAAAGAAGTTTCAGTGCAGCTCAACAATCAGGCTGTGTCATGGGTTCTCCTGGCTGCTTTGAGTCAGACCTACAGTCAGGAGAAAAGAGTGAAGTGAGTTATTTTTAAAGTTTTCAGTTTCATCAGAGGGGAAGAAAACTGAGGCCATGAAGAACATGATTGCTGAAAAGATTAGCTTAAAGCAAAAGCCAAGTATTTTTCATCAAGACAGTAGAAACAATTGCTTAAAGGCATTTCAGGAGATGCCCAAATCTATTCTTCACAGGCGCCAATGTGAAATGAATATAAATAACTTTAAAAGACTTTTCATTGAGGAGACAGCCTCATGGGGCCATACAAGCCTGCAAAAAAAAATGTATTTCCAGATTTTCAGTCATCCAGGCATCTAGAGGCCTAGAGAATCATGGTCCAAGAGGGACTGGCTACTGCGCGTGCTGGCTGGAGATCCAGGCATCATCTACCTGGTGCTGCATAGTGAGTAGAGTCTGTCCAAGAGAAAGGCCATCTAGGTTGCACTTGGCAAAGCATTTGGGGTGGGATCCCCCCCAAACCCACTGGAACTTATATCTTACCATAAACAGTCAAAAGTGCTAGATATGGAGCAACAGAATTTATTGTTTGCCCTGCTGTGTTTCAGTCTTGCTCTGTTCTGCTTCCTTTCTGTCCTCTTATTCCTCCCTTTTGTTCTGAGAATGCTCACTCTCTGCTATTATTTACTAGACACATTTAACTTTCTTTTGGATTTGGACAGATGCTAACAGATAACAGTTTCCTGAGTCTTTGAGGAGAGCTTGGACTTGTGCTTTTCAGTAGTGCTGTATGTGTTAAGATTTTGTATACTCTTAGAGATGAAATAAATTCATTTTACCAAATGAGAGGGACATTTGGGATTCAGGAGCAGAATGTTATGGTTTAGATCTAAAATTTCTCCTGAAAGTTTCATGTGTTCAGAGGTGGGGCCTCTTTGGAAGTGGCAGCTCATTGGGGGCATGACCTGTTGCTTGACTGTCATTGGGAGGACAGTTTTCCTTCACCATGTTCTTCTACATGTCATTTCTGTCATGAAGCCAACTAGTCATGCACTGAACTCATTTAGAAGGTCAGCCAAATAAACCTCTCCTCCTTTAAGTTGTGTGTCCTGGGTATTGTGTAATTCAGCCTTATACCAAAACCAAGAACGTTTTCTCTGATTTTGTGCCTTTAGTATCTGTAAGAGAAGCATGTTACCTTGTAAAGCTAGCACAAACTTCCCCTTTAGTATTTTACCCCAGGGAAATTTTTAAAATTTTAGTTCAAAAGTGACACAGCATAAGTTAATAATAGATATACAGTTTTTAACCAAAACATCAAGATAAAGGAAAGATTTGCTGAATTAATATTAGGTTTATTATTAACCCATGGTAGTTTTTATGGAAGTTACATGATATGTGCAAAGAGTTAAAAGTTTATGTAGAAATTTTTGAGCAATAAAGTATCTAACAATTGGAGGATATTTCTCTTTTTGGTGTAACAGTAATGATGATAGCAAGTACAGAGTGTTATCAAATCACCAAGTCTCTGCCTACACATAACAGGGAGCTATTTTATCTTGAGATTTGATGCCACCTGAGACTCTACTAGGGAATCAGGGCACAGACATTTCTCCTGAGTGCAACACCCCTCTGAACTTTTAACCATTGCCTGAGACTTCAACACTAGAAAAAGATGTAAGATCCATCATTGTGGGACTCACTGACACCTTTGTTCAGTCTTTTCTGCTTCTTTGTAATTACCGAAATAAAATGTAACCACACATGCTATATATTTGAATATGTTTAATGTATTCAACTTGATAATTTTAGATACATATATACTCTCATGATCCACTCATTACCATTGAAGTAATAAACACGTCCATCACTTTGATAAATTTTCTTGTGTTTCTTTGTATTGTATGTATATGAACAACAATACAAAATCTAACTTCATAACAAATTAAAATACACACACACACACACACACATATATATATATATATATATATATATAATACACACACATGTATTAGCAGTATATATATATGCTGTTTAAGATAGGCACTCTTTCAGACAGAAACGTTTAGAAATTATTCATGTTTTATAACTGAAAATTTTAATCTATCCAAGAAAATTTCTAAAGAATCCAAATTGAATTCAGGCTCTGCAGAGCTTCTCAAAAATGTCATATTTAACATTTTCTATTTACAAAGAAACTCACTGAAGATGTGGGTAAAATCAGTACTTTAAATATCTATGAAAAACCCTTGGGAGATGGCATGACCCAGAAAATTTTTCTCTTAAATATTAAGTCTGTGCAAGTAACTGAGTTAACATCCTTCTAAGAACTGAGGCTGTCCTTCTTATTATAATACCTTTAGTTCCTTAAACACATTAGAGCCTAAATACATGTTTTTGGATTATTAAAGAATTAATTTTAAAAATATATAGCTTCTGTAATTCAAACCCTAGCCTCAGTGTAGTTATGCAGTACTTTTTAGAGACACTCTTTCTACAGTTGAGCTCAGGAATCTGTGTGCTATTGGTTTGTACTGGCACTTTTAACCCAGTAAATGTTTTCTCATGAATACACCAGGACATTATCTAATTTCTATAGGGGACAAAATAATTACCAGGCCATAAAACTGTGTTATTGTTCCTACTTTCTTCATTTATTCTGAAAGCAGCTCAGAATATAAGCGTTAAAGGAAAGCCCAAAAAGTGACAAGAATTTCCATTTTCTTGACATTTTCCTAGGGGAATAGTGGCTGTTATTAGGTAGAATTTGACAGCATTGACTGATTGTCAATTTAATGTAGAGAGCATAATGCCCCTCTGTTAATCTTATTCTTGCCAAGAACCCTGAAAGATTTGAATGATCTTTACTCAGCTTTCATCTCACCCACTCACTAGTATCCCCCTTCTCTATTTTCAGACTTGGAAGGGGGATAGTTTAATAACATGCCAAGTTTTATAGAAGTCAAGTTTTATTTCATTTGTCCTATGTTTTTCTGTGGGCTAGTTTTTGAAAAATTTGTTTCTTTCCTCTGTAAAGTTGCAACCAAATTCAAATCCTTACGATTTAAATAATAGTCTATTATTTGCAAAGCTTTTTGTTCATTCCAGATCCTAATGAATATCTGATCCATATTTTATTTGGATCCTCTAGATTTCTAGCTGGATGAAATTCCCCTGGCACATGTGACTCTCTAAAAGTTATTGAGTATAATCTAGAGACAAAAGAATGTTCAACTCTAAATATATAGTACTTTCTATGTTCTTTAAAATTAAAGAAAATCCACACTTATTGTATGTTTACAACTTCACTCACCTTTTTATCTGAAAAATTTTAAACCTTTAGAAAGAAATAAAATTAGACAATGAGTAATGTATGCTGCTCACTTGAGCTCATTTTTATTAACATCCTGTCATATTTGTTTTCAGTCATTTTCACTCACTCATGCAAATTTCTTTCTTTCCTTCTTTCTCTCTTTCTTTCTGTCTCTCTGTATCTCTCTGTCTGTCTCTGTCTCTCTCTTTCTCGTGGTGAATGTGATCATTAATTATAACATGTCAACTTGCTTATATTAAGAAACACCAGCGGACCAGTACTGCAAACCTTGTGTCTACCCCAGTGGGTCACAGAGGCTCTATAACACTCTTCTGTCATGGTGTTTCTCCTTCAGTACCAGTCAACCATGGGCTGAGAGTTTTAAAACCATAAGCTAGATAATCCCATCTTCCTTTAAATTGTTGATGTTGGATGTTTTTCCAAAGCAGCAAGAAAGCAGCTTAATACAGTGAAAAATTTTACAAATCACTGGAATCACCCTGATTTCTCAAGATTTATGTAGAACACTATAGACACATATGCTGTTTTTCCAATGCCTAGCAAACTTACCAAAAGGCAAACACAAAAACTTATACCACCAGATTAATATAGCTAACAGTATTAAGTTTTTAAAATATTTCATGTTTCCATAGACAGAATTAGTCATGTCAATATGCTTCTCTGTGTGTACATATATAGCAATAGTCCTCTATATTGATTTTGCCACTTATGGAAATAGACAATACTTACATGATAGATAGGTAGACAGGGAGATAGATTGATCAATGGATGGATAGATAGATGATAGACACAGGTAGATAAATGTGACATGTGAGCTTTAAGCATATGTAAAAGTAAAAATAGCAAAAGCATAACAGTAATGCATTTCTGAGTTTTGAAATGTATCCCCTGACAATTGCCTCTCACCTAAAGAGAATTGAGCTAGCGCTCAACCGGCACTTTGCCATGTGAAGAAAACTAGGGCTCTAATGAATTTTGACATGGCAGCACTTGTGTCTCCTGAGAGACTTTTATATACTGCATTTCCTTCCTGAGATCATAAGCACAAAACTTCATTAAGTTATATTCTCTTTCCCTATAATCCATACTGAGAAAATATATTTAAGCACATTGTGACACAGAGAGGGAAAAGGCAGCAAAAGTGAGTCTGCTGACTAAGAGATGTATGGAAGGGAGACAGGGTGGGTCGTTCTTGCAAGTGAAAAGATACCTTTGTTTCTGAGAATCTGCTGGTATCTCAACTCTTTTTCTAATAAGTAATGTACAGTAAGAATCATTTTATCTCCATAGTATCATTTAGAATCTGGAAAAACCATCTTCAGAATAGTGTAGAAGCATGGAAAATGTAAGAAAAGCAATACTAGGATAGATATTTGCCAGAAACTAACTCAGGAAGCCATTCTGAAGAGATCATGTGCGTGTCTGTCTGAAAGGACCTGATGAGCACCGATCATCTCAGTGTGATGAGATGTGCGTCACTGTGTGTCAACTGGGTTTCCCATGCATCTCTTAGAATGGACTCTCTGACATCCACAGGGTGGCTAGGGAAGGATTTGATGGAGGTCAAAGAAAACACAGCAGTAGCCAGTCACATGAGACAATATCTCACAGTTTTTCAAGGGAGTCTCCTAGACACCAGTCTGCTTATCACAGAGTTCAGTTATTGCTCTCTTTTTCTCCTCCACTTCTTCCCTCATTTTATCTTCTTTCACACCTTCTGGATCATTTGTCTTTGTCTTTCCCCTTATCTTTATTTTGCTCAATTTAAACACACTAGAAGGAAAATCCAATCAGTAATGTTTTATATTAGCATTTCAAAAGCTAAAGCATATACAGTGACACCATATTATTCCTATAGCTCAGTTGAGCTAGCTAACACAGACCTTTATAATGATAAATATTCATTAATGCACTTAGTAAAAGGCGTATCATTTTTATCATCACTCACCACAATAAATATTGTTACATGTAACCCTTGTCTTTAATGGAAATATACTTATTTAAATATATTTTAGAATAGCATATTGTTATAATACCTATAATATTTGTCTGTTCTGCTCCTACTTCCAGTTCAAAAAGTGACTTTCTAAAGGGCAGTACAGTGCATTATTCACATTTATTAACTGTACAAAATGTCAGTTGTATCAAAACCTTAATCAAGTTTGTTTGCTTGTGTTTTTAAAGAATGAAGTTTATTATAGATGTTGAATGAGTAGTAGTATCAAGCATGCATTATGTTGAAATTTAATGAGGGAAGACATTGCTATGGGTGCAAATATTCCAGGAAGACTTCACAGAGTTTAAACAAAAAAGTAAACCTGGAAGGTATTTTATAGAAATCCTTCTCCTAAGTGAAGATTTGAATAGATTCTAGTATGTTGTTTGGAAGATTCATAAGACAAATCTGTGCAACACTAAGTTAAATGTTTTTGATCTGGTAGTCTAAGAGAAGTGTTGAGAGGGAATAGATATATTAGAACCATGTGTTAGGCATTCTAATGGAGCATCACTACACAAGATGAATAATAGAGGAAATACTAGAGGCAAGAACTTTACCAATATAGACAAAGAAATAAGTGCTATCAGAAAAAAGGGAATACACAAGAAAAAGGATGTAGCTGAAAATAAAAATAATAGCATTTAAGGGACAATTAAGAAGTAAAGGGGAAAAAAGAGTCAAAGATAAGGGAGAGTCTTCGGGCTTTGATGAGTAGGAAGGATGATGATAACAATAAGCCCTACAGAAAAATATTCTTAGAGAAGACTGGTAAAGAACATAAATTTTAATTGACATAGTCTGAACACTTCACTAGAAAATAAAGGATTAATGATTGACATGGAAGTCCCTGCTCTTGGGATCAATTACACAGAGCTGGTGGTCATTTCATTGGAATCCATGGATCATAAGTTGCTTTCATTTTTTCCTCTTATTTGAGTTTAATGACATTAATTAGTAGTTTATAGGTTTATAGACTGTATAAATGATGAGACAAATAGTTCGTTCTACAGATCCACCTGCCTTGTCTTCTGAGATGAGCAGCTGGCTCTATAAATGGATATTCACATCTCCCGTAGTTCTCTTGTGTCCAGTCATGTACTTATTATTTTAAAGATCATAACACTAGATAAGCCTTTCAGAACAAGGGCTTCTACTATTAAAATATCTGTTTGGGGATATTAATTTTCAGTTTTTTAAACTGCATTGTTTAGGGATGCTCCAGTCCCAGTTCAATATTTGATGTTATGGTGATTTTCTTGTTTAATTGAAGATGGAAGAATTCTTTTCTATATGGTAGTCTTTCCTGTCACTGCGATTTGTTTCAATGAAGAGAAGTGAATCAAAATGCTCTGTGAATTATACTACTGAGGGCTGTGATAGCAAATATTTTATAACTTTAAACGTTAACCAATACCAGGTAACTCACCACAAATTTAGGGGAGAGTAAACGTTGAGATGTAATAGGAAATTCTAGACTCTTTCTCACAGATTTCAGTATTAAGAAGCTGACCTCTATTAAGATTTGAAAACGAAGATGAAGATGAAAGCTTTTTGAATGCATCCAATTATATGATAATTCTGTTTAGTCTTTGTTGACCTCTGTCTTAGTCACCTTTTTGTTGCTGAGACAAAATACTTGACCACACAGAATTTTTTATCTTTTTATCTTTTTTTTAGAGAAAAAAGGCAAAACAGAATTTAAAGGAGAAAAGGTTTATTCTGGCCCATAGTTTAGAGGTTTTAATTCATGGTCTGCTGATGCCAAAGTAGAAAGATCTTGGAAGAAAGGTGTGGCAGCCAGAAAACAGAGTAAAAGGGAAGGAAAAGCCAGAGAGGAAAAAGAGACAGATACATCCCCCCAAGCCATGCCTTGTGATCCATCTAGTCACTCCTAGAAATGTGGTGAACTAATCTCCTAGCTGTTGCTCAAGCCAATCAACAATTATAAATCAAGATTAACCTTCAGGATATCTAAATAGGCTTATAACAGAAGAGTCCTCTACTTCACTGAGATCCTTCCCATGTAAGAAAAAACTACATATAAGAAAAAAGAAACTTTCTCATATAAGAAAAAAAAAGTATTAAAAAATTGTCATAGCTACTGTAACTGTAGAAAGATTTCTTTTCTGTATTCTGAGGTGGTCCATAATTGATTCTTGAGGGGAGCACATCCATTGCTGTATTTGAGCAAAGCATTATTCTGTTTTTAATAAAAATGTTCATAACACCATACCTATACAACTAGAGTCACTTCAAATCCATATCTTAAAGGATAAGAGGTATAAATCTCACAGTTTTGTGGTAATTATAAATTCTTTCATGTATGTATATTTTTGAAAGACTGAAAAGCATTAATGATAAAGATATCTTTTGAAAGTGTTACCATGTCCTTAGGTCAAGTTGAAATTTAAGAATCCAAAGTACCTAGGAAGTGTAACAGTAAAAGCTCGAAAAATCAGAGAACAATGGAATCAGTTGTTAGAATAAAAAACAGAACTTTAATTAATTTTCTCATAGAGTGAGGTTTTCTTTTTCCTGAGGACTTGCCTTTTCCACTATTACATTTTACCTCCATGGTGTTCTATTCATGGTCGATGGAGGAACACTATAGTTAATATTTTTCTTTTGCAAAGGCTACTTATTCTTTAATAAGGACAGGTAGTGGTTTCTTAGTGGAGCTAATTGACTTTCTTGCTGTGCATATAGAACCTTAGTGCTAAAGTAATGAGTTTTAGATAAATAATGGAAGTTCCCTAACTTTATCAAAATACACTTGAAACGATAGTGGCATTTTATCATCAATGGTTTCAGTAAAAAATTCCCTTTACTTATGAAATATTTTTGAACACACATTTATTTCTATGTCTGTTCTCTAAGATTCTAAATGTACTTTTTAAAGAAACATGAATGTAATAGCTTCTAAGTACAGAGTAGCACATGCATATCTGCATATGAAGCTTAAAATACATTAACATTAATTTTAGCTTTGGATTTAGAAAACAAGGCTCATTGCTCAAGAAACAACAACCATTTGTGCTAAGTACAATGAATGTGTTGAGGTTTAGAAATGTTAACTTCTCCAAGATCATATACCTACTAAGTATTTGACTGTTAGAAAGAGTAGTAGTATTGTTAGTTTACCTAAGAAATGTGAATTTTCAAACCATATGGATTGCCCACACAGTTGTGAAGATAGTCTATAAGTGAATCTGAACAAGAAGAAAATGCTGAGTATATTATTCCCTTAAATGTAACAATAAGTTAAATTTGAAATGTCTAATATATCAAACCCACAAAAGAAAAATCACTAGTATTCAGAATGTTTAAAATCAGTGCATTGTGGATTTTTACAAAAAAAATTCAGCTACTCTAAAAGGATAAAAACAAAATAATACAGAAATCACTCTATGACTGGAGCAAGATAAGTATTTGTTGAATGAATTTGTCATAAGAATATTTTGCTTACTTGAAACTTTACAGAAATTCATTACTTTCTGGCAATGTCAATACAAATCACTAGTTAAAAATCTCTACAATTTTTTGAAGACGATTCACTTGAATACTTAAATTCATATCTGTTTACCAAAAATTTACTATTACTCATATGAATCTCATAATTTTTGACAGTACTGTATCATCTTAATGCTATTATTTTTTAGATTGCTGTGAAAATAACTTTATATGTCCTCTCCATACAATAGCTACATATGACAAGGAAAAGAGCCCCAGAAAATTGCAAAATATGCAAACTATGATGATTCCAAAGTGCATAATGTGCATGTAGATCAAATCATCATACACAGTATCTGAAATACAGATATATAATATTTGTATGTATCCCACAGTTAATTTATTTCCTATGTAGTTGCAGTCATAAATAGAAGTTACAAGATTACAATTTTACATGTAAAAATTTTAAAATGTCCTAGCTATATTTTCCAACCTTTTTGTTTACTTTTGAAGATGTACCAGTTGTAATTAGACAATTTAATATTATTCTAAGATGGCAGTATTATATATTTTTTATACATGGACCTTAATACTTACAATTTAGTTCACATATATCTTGATTTTCAGGATTCCATGTTCAAAACTTTAAATAATACAGAAAGCACACCATTACTAGAACTAGATAAGTATTCAGTGAATGAATTTGTCATAAAAATATTTTGCTTACTTGAAACTTTACAAAAAATCATTACTTTCTGGCAATGTTAATACAAACTTTTTCCACTGTAAATATCAAGCATGCAAGATGTTTACAATGACACAACTATATGATCAGATACATTGACTATACAGGAGGATACATGTAAGTATCATTAACTGTTATATTTATTTCCCAATGAGAAAACAGTGAATCCCAGTACTTGAAATGCTAGTAATTGATCATGAATTAAAGTGAGATTTCTATATAAATAAAGTATCAGTTCAGTTTAGGGAGTAGAAGTAAGTAAAGATATTTGTTCTGGAAAAGAACTATAACCACATTCATCTCAAAATAGTACTTCAGTACAACTACTGCAACATTACGACTTTCTTTACTGATTTTTTTTCATTACTTTAAAAAATAAATCTGTGGTAGGAACAATTTCAAAAATGACTTGCCTCAACCACTACCCCTGAGAGATGTGCCACCCTAGATTCTATAAATACGGTGAGATATTTTTCCATATTTTCACCATGTTACTTGACCTGGTTGACAGAAGATAAGAATTGTGTTTGGATCTTACCTAATCATTTGAACCATTTAAAACAGAAGAAGGCAGAAAGGAAAAGAGAAATACTTCAAATGTGAAAAGAATTCAGCATGCTGCTTCTAATCCTAAGGATGAAGCAAGTCACTTATTAAGAAATTTCCAGAAAGAAAGCACTAGTTAATTCAATCTTGAAAGTTGCAAAGCAAATAGAATGTGTAAATTAATAATGCAACAATTAGAATAAGTTCATTCCCTGAAAACCAAGTAGTAGAACAATATTAAACAATGACATTTTTAAAAACAAGGTTTAGTTTTTCAAAGATATATGAGAATGAATGAAAAAGAACACGAGCATATGAAATGAAACCTAGCAAAACTTCGATCAATAATGGATTAAATTACAAAAATTTAACCATAAATCAAAAAGGAGAAGAATATGAAAGATAAGAAAATAAGATAATTTAAATCTACTAATGTAATTATATTTAGCCATTATTAGTAAAAAATTATTAATATATTCATGTTAAAATGGTTTATAGATGAAATTAACACTAGAATAAACACAGGTGAAAGAAGCACTGGTTAAATAGATGAAGATAATTTGGAATGCAACCATAGCATAGTCTGTAGAGATACCATGCAAAATAGGAAAGACATTTTGAACACTGAAGTACTTTAAAATATATTATGAAAATTGTAAACAGGTACATAGATCAATAGAAGATGAAGAAAGAAATTCAGACATGTTTAGTCCTCTAATGTTTGAAAAAGGTGTACCTCCACCCCCCAAAAAAAACACCAACAAATTAAAACTTTGAAATAAAAATAGTCTCTAATAGATGCTGGGAAAACTAGTCTCACACATATGGAAAATTGAATCTAGATTGGTATCTCTCACCATGTACTAAAATAAAGTTAAAATGGATATAGACATAGGTATTACCAGCCAAGGTTATAGTTCAGTGGCATAAGTCCTTCCTGATGAGCATAAGCTCCTGATTTTGATTTCCAGAACAAAATAAATAAATAAATAAATAAAAAGAAATAGAAAATGAAAAAAGAAAAAGGAAAACAGTAGTTTTCTCTGGGCTGGGGATACAGCTCAGTGGTACGGCACCTGCCTGGCAAGCATAAGGTCATGTGTTCTATTTCCGGTACATACAGATATTAAAACAAAAACACCTAATTTGCTGGAAGCTGAAATAGGTAAATTCATTAAAGAAATGGGCATAGATAAAGACTTCATTTTTACACAGTCTCAGTTGTACAAGAGATAACATCAAGAAACAGCAAGCAGGAATACATTAGACGATTTCTGCAAAGCAAAGGAAATCACCAATGCAGTGAAGTGACAAATCACAGAATGGAAAAACATATTTGCCAAAGCCTCCTTGGACAGAGGAACTAATATCTAGAATCTATAAAGAACTCAAAAGAGTCCCTTGCAAAATAAAAAAAAATCAATAAATGGGTAATTAAAATGAATAGACACTTCACAAAAGCATAAATGAGCACTAAGTTCATGAAATACATCTCTGACCATTTACAACAGTGTGATTTAAAACAACACTGAGATTTTATCTTACTCAAGAAAGAATGGCTATCACCAAGAAATCAGACAAAAACAAATGGTGAAGCTGAGGAGAAAAGGGAAAACTTCTCTCCTGTTGGTGGGAGTGTAAATGAGTACAACCATTATGAAAATCAGACGGAGATTCCTCAAAAAAAAAAAAAAACACTTAAAACTAAAAATTTCATTTGATTCAGCTCTTCCCCTTCTAGGTATCTTTCTGAAAAAGTTAAAGACATCATAGTACAGTAATACATATATACCCATGTTTATAACATCATAACTCATCATAGCTAAATCTCTTCAAAGTGACCCATATGTCTATCAATAAAGGAATGGATCAAAAAAGGTGGCATATATATATATATATATATATATATATATATAGTGGAGTACTAATCTTTCACATAGAAGGACAAGTTTGGGTTGTTTGTAGAAAAATACATGTTGCTTGAGACCATAATATTAAAGTGAAATAAATCAGATACATAAGCTTAAATATTGCATAGTTTCTCTTACATGAAAAATTTGAAGTATAAATGAGTTAAAACGCAAAATAAAACAGAAAATAAGAAACTGAGAAATAGTTCTTTTGTAAGTTGGAAAGGAATCAAAGCTACATACAAACTACCCATATGATATGTAAACATTATGTATTACAAATGTGTGCAAATAAAAACTTTAAAAAAGAACATTGATACTTACCTAACACCATACTCAAAATTGATCAAAATGGATCAATGATAATATATGTCCTAAAATTATAAAACTCTTACAAAATAAGTAAGGGAAAACCTTTATGATATTGGATTTGACAATGATTAGACACCAAAGATTTGATAATGGTAAGGCACCAAAGATACAGTTTTTAAAAATGAATAAATTAAACCAGGTATGCTAGTGCATGCCTGTAATTCCAGCACTTGTGAAGCTAAGATGGGGGACTGTGGTGTGTTTGAGACCAGCCTGGGTACAAGGCTTCCTGAACTGAATAAGTGGACCCTCTGTCAAAAAATAAGACAAAAAAATAGGTAAGTTAGACTTCATACAAATTTTTTTATTGAGCATGAAAAGAGTAAAGAGGCATCTCAAAATATTTGTGAATCACATACCTAATAAGAAGTTAATATTTGGAACATGAAGAAAATACCCCAAACTCAAAACAACAAAGAAAAACTACCTGATTTCAGGATTATTAAGGGATTTAAATAGATATTTATTCAAATAAAGAGTATAAATGCCCTCAAATGAAGTAAAGGGTATTCCACATTACTAATCATTATGAAAATGGAAATCAAAGCTACAGTGTGACATCCCATATTCACAAACTGCAATAATTAATAATGTTAACAATCTGTCTATAATGCCGATACTACCTAAAACCATCTACTGATTCAATTAAGTCTCTAAAAAACATAAATGATATTCTTCACAGAACTAAAAAAAAAATCCTAAAATTGGTATTGTCACAAAAATTCAAATAGCCAAAACACTTTTCAGTAAAAAGAATAATCAACTTCAAAACAGAGTTGAAAGCTATCGCTAACAGTATAATATGATACTGGCATAAACTAGACACATAACCAATGAAACAGAAGAGAGAGCCCAGAAATAAGCCATGCATCTGCAGTGAACCAATTCATGATGCCATCTTATACCTGTTAGCATGACTCCTATTTTAAAAATACACAAAGCAATAAATATTTGTTAGGATATGAAGAAATTAAAATGTTTGCACACTGTTGGTGGGACTGGTAAAACTGCTGTAGAAAACTGTACAAAGGAATTTTAAATTTCCATGTGATGCAATATTTCAAATTTTGGCTATATACCTAAAAAAACTGAAAGCAGAATTGTCAGGAGGCACTTTTGTACCCATTTTTTTAAAAAAATTATTTAAAGAGGAAAAAAGCAAAACAGAAAAAGGGCTAGAAACAATGCAGAATCTCAGAAAAAAAATAAACAGCAAGAAATCACTAGTTGATAAGTTACATATTGTCTTCTTAGACATAGTTGTTCAAGTTACAAAATTAAAGCATACAAAGTGGACATAAAAACAGTGAGGCTGCAAAGAAGTTCAATGATCCAATAACAACTTAGCAACATGGTCATCAGTCCTACACACTTAAACATACATGCTGTTATATCCTTTAGAGCACTTTCTTTTCTTCCTTTTACTTTTTATGTCTATTATCTGTTCAGTTATATCCTGTTTCAGCTTGCTCAGTACCTTACTGACTTGTTTTGTTGTTGTTATTTACTTTTAATCACCTTATATTATTCTGTTGCTTTGTTTTTGAGTTTCTCCTCATCCATGCCCCATGGATCAGCTTTGGAGTAATAGAAAGGAGGGTTTTGGAGGCATTTTGTTACTTTTTTATGTACTATTTTTTTGAAGGTAGCAAAATACAGCAGAACAAGACAGAACAAACCCATGCCAGGCAGTGCAGTGAAATTGGCACAGAACCTCATAGCAGGTCACCAGCAATAGGCACAATAGCACATCCCGTTCTGTTCACATTAGCTGTTCTTTCAATCAGGTAGAGCAAAATGGAAGGAAATATTGAACTTATAAAAACAGAATACTGAATAGAGCAGTACCATTAATCAAAACTGAGCAAAACAGTGATTAAAAATATTTAGCTTCAAACAGATGGTAGAAGGAAATCCCCCTCATTTGCCACACTGCATACATTCATCCTCCCAAGAGATACTCAGACCTCCCGCTTCCACTTGCTAACGGTGGGGGGAGGGGATATCTATGTCTGATTCTTAGCCTGTGCACCAGCAGGCCCCCAACTGCTTACCAGAGCAGTGAGCAAGCTGCCTGTTCTCCCAGCGCCCTAAGTTCCAACATGATTCAGCGCTCAGGAATCGCCAAATGTTTCTCGCCCTGGTGCTCCAGTGGCTTGTGAGGCCCCCAGCTGCTTACCAGGTCAGCTAGCAAACTGCCTGTTCTCCCATCACCCCAAGTTCCAACATGATGCAGATGTGTACCCATATTAAAAATAATATCATCTATAACATCTAAAACATAGAAGAAACCCTAATGTCCTCCTCCTCATCAAGAGAATAGGTAAAGTCATATTCACATTTAATGGAATAATATTCAATATCCAAAAAGAAAGAACTCTGACATGTGCTATATAGTACAACATTGATGAGACTTGAGTACATTTTTCTATGGGAAGTAAACAGTCACAAAATTAGAAGTATTATTATTCTATTTAAATAAAATGATTAAATTAGTCAAGATCATACCCAGGAAATAGAGAAGTGGCTACCAGGAACAGAAAGGAATAAGAGTGCATTTATGGTTTTCTAGACATGGAGTTTGTTTCAGACAATGAAATTATCATGAAGACTGTGTTGAAGATTGTACTTAACGACTGAACTATACACGTAAAATGGCTAAGATGGTAAACTTTATGTTATGTGTATCTTTCTCCAGTAAAATGAAAAACTTAAAATATTCCCATATTTATCCATAATTTTAATTCAGTTCTACTCAAAGTGTCAGAACTATTTTTCTCTGGAAATTGGCAAACTGATCAAAGTCACTGTTCAAGAAGGGAAACGAAAAGAGATAAACTTTGTTGAGATAGGAAAGTGATCAGGGTTGAGAAGAGACTGGAGAGAGTGGAAGTGAAGAGAAGTAAAAAGGATCAAGATGCTGAATTTATTTACTGTGTATCAAAAACATAATACATTTTTAAAAACTGGCAAAGAAAATTGAACCTGCTTTATGTAAAATTATAATAAAAATACAGCACTTGCAGTAGTATTATATTACTGTGAGATTAAAAACATGATTTAATGACAGAAAACAAATCAATCCAATTCTATTGAGAAATGTAGTGAAAAATGTGGTATATTTTTAATGGGAATAATCAAAAATGATTTAATGATGATCTACTTGAGAAGTGATGCTGGGATAACCACACATTTTTATGGGATAAAAATAAGATCTCTAATTCTTATTTCACATACAAATTAACCCTAGGAATTCAAAAGTTGTAAATAATAAATAAACTTCAAACTAAGAAATAACAAAATACACTAGAAAATAAAATTTGACTAACCTGTTATTATAGAAGACACCATAGATAAGCTTAAAATTAAGAATTTTGTGACATATTTCACATATAATATATAAATAATTGCTTTATTGAATAAATGAAAAATTTAGAAATAGAAATTTAAAAACACTACAGGTAATCCAGTGAATAGGAACATGCAAAAAGTAAAATAACTCAGAATTAGAAGAGATAGAACTAAACCAGAAACAGGAAAAAATAGACTCTGCTCAGCACTCACATCAAACAATAATTCATGCTGTTTTCAGACAACATATCTACAAAAAACAAAAATCTGAAAGTAGTTAAAAACACTGGTAATAATGCATATTGTGTGATTGAAGAGAAAGACAGTATGTTTTCATTCACTGGTTTTAAAGATTAATTGGTTATTTAGAGATTAAATTTTAAGGTTAATTTGACAATATTTAGCAAGGCTGGATAATATGAGCACCCCCAACTGGACCCCCACAGTTAACTCTTTATGCAGACACAGTGTTTAAGTCATGGAAAAAATAAGATACTTAACTATTGTGTCGTGTTTTGTGTCTTTCTTAAAGAAAAAACTATATTGAATTTAACAAATGTTTAATGTTTTTATGATTCATTGCAGATGGCTGTTTTCATATTATAATTTTTGTTATTTTTTCCCCAGTTTGAAAGAATAACACAAAAATCTGTGATGATTTTTGTTCAGTAAAATGTGATGAATGTTAAATTTGTCACTGCTTGTTTTCCTTATACTTTTGAAAGATTCTCAGTTTTTAGTACCTGGATAACCAGTTATTATATGATTATGAACTGTCATTTATTTCCAATCAAATGTTCAGAAAGTGGAATCTGAAAAAACATTGGGCCCAGCACAAAACAGGGACATCTTGATCAGTCCAAATGGTACTTATAAGTATGTCCCAAAACTGAATTCTAGAGAAATATGATTTTCTCTTATTGCAGTGTACATCTCTAATCACTATTCTCTAAGGCAGCAAGCACACAGGCCTTTATGTAATTGGAGGGAATTCAATAGTACTCAGCAATGAGTAATTAGCTCAGGTTGAATGAATGTAAGATTTTTAATTTCTCACCAATCAGAAAGCAGCCAGGTGCCACTGTACAGAGAGAATGACACTGTCAGACTTGTAGTGTACTGAGAACAGGACACAAACCTTATGTCCTTGGATAATGCCAACCTCTTTATCTTATCTTTCTTTTCACTGACACTTTTTTCATGTTGTCTTTGTCCCAATTATTATCTAAACAATTATGAATGAAATTCATAATAAAATGGTTGTAGAATTTCTGATTTATTAGATTCTAAGAGAATCCAATATTCTGTCATAATAGTGAATAGGAAAGAAATTAATTTCTTGATGGATAGAATTGTTATTTAGCTGCTTTGTTTCTCTTTAAAGTATAACCTAAATTGGAACAATTATCTCTGGAAGTCAGAAACCTAAAGTGGCCTAAATTATTTTTCTTGTGCAATTCAGTAATTGTACTTGCATTAATAATGGTATTTGTCTATAGAGCTCCAGACATTTCCGTTTGTTAGGAATTGTTTAAGCCAAATCAAATATTATTAATGCAAGCACCAAAACAAAGGGGTACAAGAGGTTTCAAACAAGAGAACTAGATGAGGAAAAAATAAAGGAGAGAAAAGGTTTATACAGATTATATTCTCTGGTGAAAATGTTTATGGGTGTAATGAATTTAAAATTTTTGCTTTTAACCCAGTCTTGCCTTCATCTTCAGTCTGAAAAATAACCAACATGAATTTTTCACTAATCCTGTATGTACACGATTTCACATATAATTTCTTTTAAATCCTGCAAGCAGAATGCTTCTTTATATCAGCTAATGCATGTGAGGGTGACCCATAATGATGTTTGGCAGGTTCTTGGCTGATCTGCATAATGAAAAAAAAAAAAACACTAATACCTTGAATTTTCAATTGTGTCCTTCATCTTGTGCTGAGAAATTTTTTGCATTCCCCTTCTATTACTTACTGATCATATGAATTTCAAGGTGCATGTTTACAAATATTTTGTTGGGTTTCTCATGCTATTAGCATTCTGAAGCTTTCTCTTTCCAGGTTTCTATGGCAACATGCGAAGAGCACATTCATTAAAAAGAAGTTCTGTTTAATTGATCTACTAATGTGTTGCTTAATAGTAACTGTTAAGCAGTCTTTTGTTTCCAGGTCATATTTAGGGTTCACCTATTTGCATAAAACATTTCATCAGCTGAAACCAATTATTAATAGTAATTTTCTTTCTTTAGTTTTAAATAACTAAACCTTCATTGAGGTTTTCTGAATAGCAAATATTTGTAGCTTTCAGAATACACTTGTGGTATGGTTTTGACTTGCTTTGTTTCTGTGAGCAGCAAGAAAATTATTGAGCTTGAAAATTTTGATCCAAGAAGGCAAAAATAAGTACTGCTTCTTCACAAGTGAAAGTTACATATTCAGAACAGCAAAATCTAAATTATATCATGCATTTTATTACAATTATACTTGTGTTACTTTCCATATTGAAATATGTAAGTTGCGCATAAAATTTATGTTTGAGCCTATTACAGTACTCAAAGAAAATCCTGCATCCATATTTAAATGGCTGTGATAATATTTCAAAACTAATGTCTATAAGTAAAGAGATTTTTAAGAGCAAAAACAATGTTATATCATTTAGGTTAAAACAACTGATTATCTTACAATGCAAGCCAGGATATTTACAACTGATTCTTATTATTGGGCAAAATGAGGTTAAAGTGTGTCTGCATATGAACATATGCATACAAAAGTTTGGACATATTTATGCATTTTTGGAGAGTAGAAAGTGATTGAGATATATAGTTATATATTTATACATGTTATACACCCACATAAAATATTAATTCTAATCACTTTGATAGACTCATCTTCAATTGCAAGTATTATTATATTAAAGAACTTAGTTCTTAAAATTAAGATAAGAAACAATTTGAATGCCAAATATGTAAATTATTGACCAAATTTAATCTTCAGCAGTCAATTTCTTTATATATACTTCTTTATATTTTCAAAGCTATTAACCCAAATCCTTTATGTTGTACCCTTGTCTTTCTCTGCTTTAGCCCATCTCTTAAAGTCCTTTTTTAAAGAGTTTTTTTAATCAGGTCATATGACTATAAACATGGTGTTAAAATAGTTTATCCTAAAGGCAGTTACATCATCTTATCAAACTCCGAGAGAATGTAATTAACACATTCTCTGTCTTTCTCTATTTCTCTATCTCCTTATATCCTTGACCTCTATGTGTCTTTGTAGAAACATTAATAGCATTAACATTATGCTACGATTAAACATAGACAGCACAACAATGCTGCTTGACAAGATATTTTTACAGTTCTTTTTGATGTCATTCAGTTAAGAATGAATATCCTTTGAACTCTTGCAAATTAAGTGGATATTCAGTGGATGTATTTTCTATAGAAGTTTTCTTAGCTCCTTAGTAGATGTTTCTACTTTATAAGGTGAAACATTAATTTAAAATTACACTATCAGCACCTATAATTTTGTTAAGTAATCATCATATATATATTGCACAAACTTTAAAATTAGTTTAAAAAATGAATTGAAAATATGTCTGAAATGTGTGAAAATTACATTTTCACTTCTTTTTTGTCACAGAAGGTTACTGGACAAATTGATGAATTCAGAGACTTTTTATTCTTCATAATTAAAAATGTTGGTAATCATTAGATTACTTCATAACTTAGTAAATAATTTTTAATAACTCAGTTACCAATAATATTAAATAAATACAAAGTAACTATCTTCTGATAAATATTCCTTAGGGAACATTGCTATGTGTGACAATATGTACATAAAAATCATATGATGGCTATAACAATGAATTGAGATGACATCATATATCAATTATTGACTACAATTTTCTTACCTATTGCAAAGCAATAATATTATTGATGAAATTCAAACACTGAATTTGAGGTACTATTTTCTCCTAACTTATAAAATGAGAAGGCATAATTTAATTTGATAGTGGTCAAAATTGCGTGATATTTACTTTCTATGTAAAATTTCAATGATTTGTGATTTTGAGTTTTAAAATTCTAATTCATGGTCTCAGATTTGAATATTTTCCAGTTTTAAATAAAATTATATTTGGTATATATTTAAAATAATATGTTCTATGAAAATCAGTTATTTAAAATTTAAATATAAATTTTAAAATTGGCAAAGTTTAAAATAAAAATATGAGCAAATTAACTTGAAGAAATGCTAACTTTCAAATATAATTTTCTGCTGGAAATTCTTTCCTTAGCCTCACTCACTTATAATAAACATTTAGTAACCCAAGTATGTGCCAAGTTTTGTATAGAGATTTAGAACACAGGGAAACACACATACATGCAAACATGCATAGACACACACCTCCCTTAATTGATGTTGTATTTTAGCCAAAGAAACTCAAAGTGAAAAAGAGATATAATAAACATCAAATATTAGAAGATAATATTTATTTTTCATTTTAAAGAGTAATCAGAATAACATGGGTATGGTGGCAGACATCTGTAATCCTAGCACTTGGGAGATGGAGGCAGGAGGATCTCAGTGAGTTCGAAGCCAGCCTGGGCTATATAAGAGAGCTTAAGGCCAGCTTCCACTACATAGTTAGACCCTGTCTCAAATAAATAAATAAATGAATTTTTAAAAATAAAAATAACCAGAATAAAGGTTTTTAGGGAACAGTTCACCATTGGTGTGCAGGGATGATGATGAGAACAAGTTCAAGGTAGGTAGCAATGAGAAGTGAGATTTTAGCCAAAACACAGAGACGATGAAGGTGCTTACCACGTGGCCCTGTAGATATGGTGTGATCCATGGAGAAGGAGCAGTTGGTGAAAAAGCTCACAGGTAGAAACATGCAGGGTAAAGAATTGTGACTACTGAGGAGACCCCTGCAGCTGCAGCTGAGTGAACAAGGGAGAACAGAATCTCATCTAGTCAGAGAATAAGCTCATGTGGGATGACCACTTCCATTTCATTACAGGGTTTTTCAGCACAGGCAGGCAATGGTCTCACTTAATCTGTAGAAGCATCATTCTGGTTCCTCTACAGAGAACAAAATATTGACAGATTTTTTTTTTGGTCATTATTTTCAACAAAATGTTTTGAAATTTAGAGATTTAAAAGAGCCATTTTACGTTGCCTTGATTTTATGGAACAGAAATGCAGGTGCCTCTCTACTGGGAACTTTTCACTTGCACCTTCACATAGCTGCTCCCCATCTGTATTGACCAGGACAGCTTGCATCCAAAAGCTGGACTGGGGAGGGGAACACAGAGGGCTCCTTCACTGGGATGTGCACTGCTGCTGAATGATGTCTGAGAGCTCATTGGCGCTGATGACTAAGGCACTTACCTGTGGCTTTTTCTGGATGACAATCTACAAAGTATTTCCAGCCTGCACTCTGCAGGCTGTCTGTCCTCTTGTTTTATATGATAATTCAAAACATAAATAAATAAGCTTTTAACATACAAATTACCTGTGTGATATATTTTACATGTGACCCAAGACAATTGCTGTTTACTCAATGCATCACAGATAAGTCAAAAAGTTGGATATGCCTGAAAGATTTTACATAGCAGTGGGCTCCACTAGAGAAGTTCACCAGGCAGTAGCCACACGACTTTTATGATGCATCTTCAGAAATTGTGTAGCATCATTCCCTCCATATTTTATTGGTCAGATAATCAAAAGCCTATCAAGACTCAAAGGAGAGTGATAATTTGTTAATTATGTTAAACTCTGTTAGTTTGCTCTGTGACTACAAAGGATGTTCCTACCATATGTAACAGATGGCACCACTCTGAAGGACCAGACACCCCCAGTTCTCATTGCAGTACATTAGCCTCAAGCCCGAGATGCAAGTTCTCATAGAAATCTGGCCAAGATGCCCATAAGATTCCAATTCCTCAACCATGTATTCATCTCTCCACAACTTCATCTTTAAGGTCATTTTTCTTTTAGACTCTCGTTTATATTGAATCATATAATATGTTGCCTTTATATAATATGTGAACTCATTCACTTGTCGAAATGTTCTTAAGATTCTTCAGTGTTGTTGTGTGTGTCATAATTCTCTCCTTTTCAATTGTTTTAATATACATATTAATAGAATTTTTTTTTGCTCCCTCACTATTATAACTCACTTGAGACCTTGATCTGGAATTCAACCTGAAATTACAAAATAACCAAATTTTCTTGTAGAAAAAAACAATCCATTTGATTCTGTTCAGGGTGAAAAATATAGTTCTTAGACTATATGGAGTCCAACATTTGAGAGGTCAGCTTCTTAAAACACAAGCTATAATACATGAAAAACATCAGGGTAGTTCTTTCACAGAGGTATTGAGTTTTCATTTTTCAATTACATGCAAGAGTCTCTTATGTCCTTCATGTGATTGTGCTTAACTTTTTTCTCTTAAATATATTCTAAAAATAATTATTGTTTAAAGATTTAAAAAGGCAATTACTTGACATGTTGAAGAGATGCTCCAAAGAAAAATTGGATTCTTTCCTACCTGGTAGACTTAAAGGATATTTTGCAAACTACATCATCTACATTCAACCTATTTATTTTTTATTCCAGGTCATTAGAGGTGAAATTTTTTATAATTATATTTTCATAGTTATGAATAAGGAAATAGACACTTGTTAAACTGTGCTTTGACAACATAATGGTAGTCATTTAGGGTGAAATCGATACCCATTTGCACCCATTGATTGCGATTGTGCTGTTGAGTATGACACTCTGTACACAAAGGAGATATGGAAAGCTGAAATGTTTTATTAGTTTACTTAGCTGTGAGTCAATATTAAACATAACAGGAAGAATAAAATGTTTCTCAAGAACATATGTGCTTATTATTGGGTTCTTGCTTAAAATAACTTTCTGATGCATTCTTAATGTACAGTAGAATGTATTCCTTCCTGCTGCCTATTGAGCATAATTATTAGCCCTTTTCCTCTCCTAAAATTCTATTATAATGATAAGATAAATATAAAATCAGAAAATACCATGTATTTCTGGAAAATCAAAATGGTACTGAAAGCAATTCAGAATACTAGGAAGTTTTTTGAAAATATGATATAAATGCTTCCTGACTGTTGGTGAAACTCCAGAGTTTAGGGTCTTATAGCCTTATACAGGAACAGGTGAACCCTCATATGAGTACATTTTTACAGTAAATAAAACAAAAAATATTCTAAGAAGGAAACATCAGGAGATGAGATTATGATCAGTGATCAGGAGGTCTTTTTTTTTTTTTGAGACAGGGTCTCGCTATGCGGTTCAGGCTGGCCTTGAGCTCAGTTCTTACTGAATTAAATGTCAGGGCAACAGCTACACCAAAACCCGTTTTCGTAGCAGTTGCTATGGTGTTTACTCCAGGATCAGCTTTAACAGCAGAGTTCTTCAGGACAGTGGGGCACATGCTAAGGGAGAGTCAGGCTTTAGATAGAAGGAAACAGGCAAACAGAAAGAGCCCCTCTACACAGTCCTCTCAGAATCAGCATTTACTGGTCGTTTAACTCATGCTAAGGAAACACAGTACCACTAAGAGTGATTAGACTTCTGTTCAGAAAAAGAAATAATTAATAATCTGTAGACCCAGAATTTTTCAAGAGCACTTAACATTTAACAGAAGATATTTACTAGTCTGAACAAGTAGAATAATCTCTAAGCAAACAGAGATAAGAAAAGCACTGATATATTTGGTAAGTTCAGAGACATAGCATTCTTAATTACTGTAATTAAAACGACAATGACAGCAATCTCATTGAAAAATCACACCCTGGTGTAGCCACCAGTTTTGCTTACCTATAGAGTAATGAGATACCTGAACCAATTAATTTATAGAAACAAAATGCTTTCTTGATCCGGAGGTTTCAGTCTGAGACTAAGCAGCCTCATCTCTTTGATGAGGCAGTGCTTAGTGGTGGGAACTTGGGGCAGAGCAAACTGCTTACATATCGGGGAGCATGGGGGAGAGAGACAGAAAGGAGGCAGAGCACCACAGTAGTCCTTGGGTGTGGATCCCCAATAGCATAAGAACCTCCAACCTTCCAATACATCTATGCTGGGGACCAACACTTTGCATAAAGACCCCTGAGGGGACTATTTCTTCATAGTGCTGAAGAAACAAACATAATAAAATGATCTAATAAAAATATTTTTTCATTAAGGTAACTTTTAAACTCAGAGTAACAGATTGAAGTTAGACATTTTTAATGTAAGAAAAACTATTTGAAACATTATACCTGAAATTCCCTCCACTGAATAGCAGAGTGGAGGTGGTTGCAGTTAATATTATTGAGGTAAGTGCAAAACTGAAAAATTTCCCCAGAATCCAATGGAAAAATGAAAGAAAGATGAAAAAAATACTAGAGCTATATGCAGGAAACACAATACCATGATATTTGTTCAAAGACTTGATTAAAAAAAGATCTAATTAGAGAAATAATAGTAGAAAAATTCCCTGAACAACTTGCTTATTTAGGTACCAAATTCCCATCAACATCTTTATAAAAATATTTTAAAATAATAATGCATTTTAAAGCATAAGAATGTATAAAAAATGCCGAGACAGTGAAACAAGGAAACAGTTATCTGTAGTTTTGCTGACATTCTGCCTTCCTTTGCATTCAAGCACTGCCCTGCTACACAAGTTTGTCAATTGAGGATTCTGTATTTCTTGAATTTGAGCACACAGATAAATCTGGCCAGTCCCAAATTCCTATTTCCTTGAAAAGAACTATAAATAAACAGGGAGGTATTTGCCCCTGGTAGATTTCTCTATTGTCATTTTTAAAAAAATGATTGAAAGCCCTAGGAGGGAAAAAATGTCTGTCTTCTCCTTGATTATATAGTTAAAGATTTGTAGCCACAGTTAGTGTCGTACGTTTGTCTGTTATTTCTGGGCTCTGTTCTTTGACTTTCCTCGCAGTCAGCCTTTCTGCTTTTTTTTATTATTATTAATACATATTTGTGGTACATAATGAATACATTCACTCTAAGTAGTTAGTATGGCTTTATGACTCATTCTAATTCCTTTATGTCAACTCTTCTCCTTTGCCCATCTTTTGGTCCCCTGTCCCTCTGCAAAAAGATCTCCCTGTCTCCTATCATTTATTTTTTATTTTACTCTTTAATTTATTTATACTTTAGGATTTAGGTTTTGCTTATAAGAGAAAACATACAATATTTAAGGCTGTGTGTCAGCTTGATGTTTTTAATGTTCCTCTAGAATGACCACTTGGCATCAAAATTATAGTCTTGTGGTTAGTTAGGGAATATTTTGAGCTGCTTTTCTACCAGAGAGGGCAGAAAGGTAGAAAGTGGCATTGAACCAAGGATCACTTGCTTAACAGTTCAGGATAAATGTGATAACAACTCTAATTCCTTCAAGTGACTCTAGGCCAGGGATGGTGACCCTTTTACAGCTTTCAGTGATACAAATGTTCTGCTGGTGCACACATGTCATAGATTCACTGCGACTGATGGACTAAGACACCACATATGGGAAATGAAAGTCTTATGTACACCTTGTGTGATGCACCCATTACCTTCTACTGGAGACCTAACCATTGATTCTGTAGCTCAGAATGTTCTTTAATAAGTTTCCACCTTACTCTTGCTTCCTGACTCTCCGGTCTGTGTGGCCAACTGCAGTTGCAGGCAAGAAATTTATCACTGGTTTAATGGCTTACATGTAGCCTGCACCTTGGCATGCTGTTACTTTGGGAGCTTCACTATCAGTTTACCCAAGGAATGAGATGATACAACTCAGTACATTAAGATTTACATAGGGTGTAGTGAATTTTGGCTAAGAACAGGCAATGGGTATGGAAGTTCTCACTTCATTTCTTGATGTATTATTTCGAGATGCAGATCAATATGACTCACTGAGACAACTTAATAAACTATATATGTTTTTTTAATCCCTTTTTATAAATTTCTTTAGTGAGACCCCCTTTTATTTTCTATCTCCTTCTTTTCCTTATTTCTGTTTTTTTTTATTTATTCTTGGTTTCCTGATTTTAGACTTGTTTACCTCCCAAATAAAGCATGATTGAATAGGACCTGACTGCAGATTCTGTATTCTAGATAATCCAGGTTAAGACACTTTTGGTCTTGGAGTGATTCAATTAATAGGAATAATGACAAAAGTAACAGTAATAGGATAAAAATAATTAACATTTAATAAATTCCTGCACATACCAGACATTTCTCTAAGTGCTTCACTTAAAATAAATTTAGCTAGTTTTTCTCCACAGATAGGAGCTCTTTACAATCTTGCTTTGTGTGTGAGGGAAACGATCAGAGCAGAAGCTGAGACTTGATAAGGACGCAGTGGCAGTTGGTACACAGGAAGAAGTTACAGGTAATTTAAAAAAAAAACATTAGAAGAGAGTGGATATTCTTAATATATGCTCATGGATGACAGTAAAAATAGCTCAGGAAAGTCCAAGTGGCTGTGTGTAAATGCCCCCGAGAGAGGGACTATATGAGTGGATTGAAACACCTGGATTTTTTGAATGTCATGGCAGTCACTGCTCAAGCAATTTGAGAATAACTATTCTCTATTCTAACTTCGCATAACTACAAACCTCCTTGCACAGTGACTCTAGTAGAACATGGATTTCAAGGTATAAAGCCTGGTTCAAGACTCTTTAGCAGCCTAGCACATGTGCAGTGCAGGTTCACGATGATCCACATGTTGAGAATGAAGCTCTACTGGAGCAGTCCCTTAGAGCTAGAAGCTCTGCAGTCTTCGGTCCTGTCATCCCTGGTAGAGTGTGGAAGTACTGCATCACTATCAACTTGATAGTAGTTGGATGAGTTAGAAATAATTTTATAAGACTTCTCTCTAACCAAGTGCAAGGCAGAGCAACAATACCCTATACAATATCCTACTCTGCGAGCATACGCCAGCTCACTAGAAAGTAGAAATAATATCTAGTTCTGTCAGCCTAAAGTTGCCCTACTTAAAATTTCATAGACGTGAAAGAGAGTGACGGAAAAACTAAACCATCCTAGGGTGGTGATGAAATGGAGATTGGGAAGAACAGGATTCTAATTCATGGCTTCCCATTTCAGGAGACATAAGTGCCTAGGACAATGAAATCCGACCTGAGTTGCTTATAGGAAGTAAGAAACAACCAAGGCTAAGTCCAAAACACACAAACACTTGCTTCTGTGCTTCTGGAATAAAACTGTGAAGAAGGTTTCAAACTTGAAGCAAAATAAATCTTTTGTGGATACAAAAAGGATCTATGGATGGAAGAAAACGAAAGGAAGACCAGGAAAGGAAGACGTAATATGTACACTTTCCAATGCTCTGTAATGTATTGCAAAGATGTACTATTCAAAATACACAAATAAACTGAAAAATGTTGTTTGAGAATAAAATTGATATTTTTATATTTTGAAATGTAAAGGGTTGAAGTGATGATATTTGGATAATAATGTTAATGACTTGAGAATGTAAGAGTGCCAGAATTTTTTTCTGGCTTCATACAAGGCTGGGCTATTTGTTTAAATATTATACTAGACATTTCAAAATCAAGCATCTCTCTCTCTCTCTCTCTCTCTCACACACACACACACACACACACACTCACTATTCCCTCATCCCACTTCAATTGATTTGTCCTAGGCTACATTTTCTCACTTCTGAATTTAGTCTTATTGAATGTTATGTTCACTCTTTAAAATTCAAACTTCTATTTCAAAGTTTTAAAATAAATAATTTAATGCAGATAGTAGAATAGTCTCTTAAAAATGAGAACGAGCAAATGCAGAAGAAGAATACTCTGAATAAAAATTTATTTCACTATGATCATGTATAAACATACTGAGGAAATTAGTTGACTTAGTTATTTTAATTTTAACTTACTTTTATTGAATCTACTTGTGTTTACAAACATTTCTGAGAATCCTTCAATAACTAATGCTTTAAATCAAATTTACCAGTGAAATTTGTGTGAAAACTCTGAATTATAGGTTCTGATTGAATTAGTGTGGAGCAACCAGCTCTAATTGACTTGACTGTAGATCAGAGTCAAAAATTTTTTAGAATTGATGCTCTGTTATCTGTGTAGACATAGCATTAACTGACACTATCTATCCACCACGCTTATAGAATACATTCAAATCCTGAAATAACAAAGCACGTTTTTGATAGATGAAGCACCTAAATATATTCATGTTCCTTAAAAAAATAAACTCTCTAGATAGGTCATTAAAAACAATTTTTCAAAATGGAGACTGACAAGCCAAGAAAGAGTCAGTATGTCTCCTTTGTTAGAGCTCAATACAACTTCCATACCAACATAAAGGGCGATTTTGATCTACTAACGAACATGACGTTTTGATTTTTATCATCTCTTCTCACACCCTTCTCACATTGACAATTTGTAGTCAGAAAAGAACAAATCATGCAGATAATTTGAATATTGGCTTTTGTCTTCCCTTCTGTCTACTCTCGCTAAATAGATGAACTGACAACTGATGCCTGGGTTTATCTAATCTCAACAAATCTCTTTTTTACTCTGTTCAATAATATCACTTGACACCTTTCATGAGCTCATTTATGTTGGCATGCAGATTGTTTTCCTTTGCATTCTTTAACAAGAAAAAATTAGTATGGAATTAATGCACATAACTAACATGAAGCAAAGTATTAGCTTCTATAAATTCTTAATAATTGATATTATTTCTATATTCCTGTAATATAGCTTAAATAATATTTTAAAACTCTCCTTTTAATATATTCTTCCATGACTTTGACTTACTAGCAAAAAAGTTGGGGATTATAATCAATGCCTCTCATTATAAAATTCTAAATAAACATGCATCTGTGCATGAATATGAAAACAAGTTCTATGAACTGGATCTTTTTACATGACATTAAAAATAAAATTTTAAAACCTTAAATCTATGTAAACTTTTATTTTAAATTATAATATGTGAATTTCCCTTCACTCAGATACCTTTTTCAAAAGCAGTGTCACACTGATTTTCTGCAGTGCTTTCTTAAAATATCTTCATTCATATATATGTATTTTTATATCCCACACCTATCAGATGATTCTGCACTGATTTTCCCCCTAATGCTTCTTGAGAGGCATATGTACTCTAGATCTTAAAGTTCTTATTTTATTTCACTAAATGAATATGATCTAATTCACTAAACAACATTCAGACCGTTGGACATTTAAATAATTTGGGAGTTTCTCTTCTGTTTTGCAAGACTGATGTAATACTCATTCCTGAAGGTGAGTCGCAGGAGCATGCGTGTTTATGTACGTGCATCTCTTGACTGACACTGTCCGTCTTTAAAAGAAGTTTTTATCACAGACTATTTACTTCATTTCACTGCTCCAGTCTAGAAATACCACAAGAGCTAGAGAAAAGTATGTTGAAGAATTTAAGTAAAGATCTGGGATTACTTTAGGAAGAGAGTCAAGGTCAAACAGTAGGGCATCAGTAGCCTGAGGTGGGGCAGGCCTGGGGCGCGTCAGCGGGAAGCAGGGTGAGGAGCCTCTGAGGGCTGTCTCCAAGGCCATTTTTTCCATGGGTATCATTTTCTGCTGCTTGTTACTTCAAAGAAGGAAAGCAAGGAGGACCTCACAGTAGCCTTTACCAAGTAGATAGCCAATGACTGCCATAAGACCAAATGTGAATGATTATTCTTTTCTCTTCTATGGCTGTTTAAAGGGCAACTTGAAAATCATGAGCTACTTATAAATTGCTCTATAAAAAGAGTAGAGTCATGTACAGCTATAGAAGTTCTCAGAGGACAGAGTCACTCAGTGAGAAGTTTGTTAAACTTAGTCTAGCATGCTCAGAGAACTTTCTCTTAGAGTAACCTACACCTCCATAATCATCAAAACTGCCCAAGCTGGCCCTCGGTATTTGTGTACATGCTCGTTGTATTTCTAGCCAACAGAGGAAACATCACAGTCTAAACAGCCAGAAACACAAAAGCACAATTAAAATATAAAAGAAACAAAAATTAATACAAACCATCCTAAATAAATCAAAACTAACAGAGGAAATGATTATTTTTAAAAAGAAAAAAAAATCCATGCAGCTGTGGATAACTGAAAATGGAATAGTTATTATGAAGATAAATTGTCAATGAAAATCATAGTAATTGAGATAAATACCACAATATTTGATCGAAATGAAAATAAGATAGAGCCTAAGAAAGAGTTTTAGAACTCAAAGTTCAAGTAGAAAGCAGTTAGGAAAGGCAAGATATAAAATACGATCAAAATGTTAACAAGTGTGGAGGATAAAAGAAATTAGCAGAGTTGCCATAGTCACCCAAAGACTAGAAAGAAAAGATTTAAATGGAACACTTAAAGATATAAGACAAAGAGTGATTCAATAGATTCCTGTATTGGCAAGCAGAGTAGGTAGAAAAGCTTTTATTTACACAGATGAGAGAGCTAAACAAACAAAAAAGAACAAAAGCTTTTTGAAAGTTTCCATAAATAAAGAGAAATCACTCACAAAGAAGCCTATGTCCATGGCAATCTTCTCAATAAAGACACTGAGAATTAGAAGACAGGTTCTTCGCAGTTTCTAAAAGAAAGGCCTTAGGAGTTAGAATTTCTAATATGAACAGATTATCCTTTAATATGAGCAATTGATAACATGAAAGCATGAAAAGTTTAAAATGTTTGTCCCAATAGTGTGCTGCTCTCTTAAAATATCTTTGAAGGAAGAACTTTCATAAAATGAGAAAAGCAGATTGGGAATCTAGCTCAGCAGCATAAGTGCCTGCCTGGCAAGTGCAAGGTCCTGAGTTCAATTCCCAGCCAGAGAGAGAGAGAGAGAGAGAATTATTTAAGATGTTTTGTGATGTAAGGTGCCATCTGCACCAAATAAGGAAGTCCCTTAATTATACTCAGTGTTGCCCATACGCAGAACAGGTATCATGTATACAGCATCATGTATATAAAACAACCTAGAAAACTCAGCTGTACTTTCTGAGTGTCGCATGTAATTCTCCTCAGTTTGACAAAGTCCTAGGTTGAATTTGGATCCCAGGAACTTTAACCATTGCCAGCTCTGGTGAATGTTGCTACTTCCTGTAATTCTGCTCTTTAGTCCGTGGTAACTTTCTGTTTCCCCTAAATAATTTAACTGTCTTAAAAACCAGTTTTGCTTTTAAAATTTATTCTGAACCTCTTGAATTTGTTTTAATTTTATTTAAAGAGAGGTGAAAAATAAAGCAAAACAGAAAAAAAGGTAGAAATAATACAGAATTTCAAAACAAAATGAACAGTAAGGAATCACTAGTTAATACATTACACATTGTCTTTTTGGATGTAGTTGTTCAAGTTACAAAATCAAAGCATACAAAGTGGACATTCAAACAGTGAGGCTGCAAACAGCTCCATTCTCTGAACCAACAAAAACTCAACAACATAATTATCATTCCTACACCCTTAAATATACATGCAGTTATATCCTTTAGACCACCTGCTTTTCCTCCTTTTGCTTTTAAAGTCCATTATCTGTTTAGTTATATCATGTTTCAGGTTGCTCACTACCTTGCTAATCTGTTTTGTTGTTGTTATTTACTTAAAAAAAATTTTTTTCTTATTTATTATTATTTTTTATTTTATTTATTTTATTTTGAAGGTAGTAAAATACAGCAGAACAAGACAGGACATAGCCAACTGAGGCAGTGCGGTAAAACTGGCACAGAACCTCACAGCAGGCCACCGGGACAACAGCAATAGGCACAATAGTGCATCTGGTTTTCTTCACCATAGTTGTTCCTTCAATCAGGCAGAGAAATATCGAAGGAAATACCGAAATTACAAGAACAGGATAGTGAATAGGGCAATACCATTGATCAAAACAGAGCAAACAGAGATAAAAATATTTGCTTTCAAAGAGATGGCAGAAGAAAATCCCCTTTATTTGCTATACCGCATAGAGTCAAACTCACAAGCCATGCTCAGATCTCCGGCTCTCACTTGCTTGGGGGAAGATATGGATGTTTGATTCTTAGCCTGTCCGTTTTCCCAGTGCCCCAAGGTCCAATATGGCATGTCAGGGATCTCAGGAAACGGTGATATGTTTCTCGCCCTGGGGCAACCGCGGGCTTGCCAAGCCACGCCGCTTACCAGAGCCGCATGCTGGTGGCTGCCTGTTTTCCCAGAGCCTCAAGGTCCAACATGGCGCATCACGGATACTTCTTGAATTTTTAATACCAGATTTTAAACTATTATATTTATGGAAATTACTGAAAATTTATTTCTGCCACGTTCTTTTGCATTTTAATATATTTTTTTCTGGAATTTCTCTGTTTACCTTAGGGCATGAGTTTGATTGAGATTTTATAAATTTTATTATATATATTCTTACAATTTTAAATTATATGTACTGATTCCCTTTGAAAATGTAACTTTCTGTTTATAAAATAGTGCCAGTGTTAATCATCATCTTTGGGGTTGGGGAT
This sequence comes from Hydrochoerus hydrochaeris, assembly GCA_004027455.1. Classification (NCBI taxonomy): domain Eukaryota; kingdom Metazoa; phylum Chordata; class Mammalia; order Rodentia; family Hydrochaeridae; genus Hydrochoerus; species Hydrochoerus hydrochaeris. The sequence goes on from PVLA01003777.1 coordinate 84,302, forward strand.
ATAGTTCAGTAGCATAGCATCTGTCTGGCAGTTGCAAGGTCCTGAGTTTATTTCCTGGTACAAAAAAGAAAAAAAGAAAAGAAAGAGGAAAGGAAAGGAAAAGAAAAAAAGAAAAGAAAAAAGAAAAGAAAAGAAAAGAAAAGAAGAGAAAAGAAAAGAAAAGAAAAGAAAAAAGAATTCCACTTTTAACATGCTAGGAAGCACAAGATACTCACTGGATACCCAACTCTGATTGCATTCCTGCCAGGGGCAGTTTGAACTTGCCAGTTCCCAGGTTGAAACCTTGATCCAGCCAGAGTCATCTCTCTTACAGGGGCACTTTTATTTGAATCCTCCCAATTAAATTTGACAAAAATTTGTCCTTATTATTGAAACGGTTAGTAGACACATTTTAATACTTTCTGTGATTCATCTTTTGCTTCAAGTAGAAGTGCAAGTTTTCATTGCATGCATGCTACCATTTTCATCTGAAATTTGAAGAATTAAATCTTTTTTTTTTTTTTTTTTTTTTGTACTGGGAATAGAACTGAGGACTTTGTGTTTGCCAGGCAGGTGCTTGTGCCATTGAGCTATATCCCCAGACCTGAAGTATTAAGTTGTTCAGTTTCCTATACAAGGATATACTATAGCATCTATATATTTAATGACTTTTTGGTCTCTCATATATTGGTCTCTCATGCTTTTTTTGGGGGGGTACCAGGGATCGAACTCATGACTGTGTGCTTGCAAGGTAGGCGCTTATGCCACTGAGCTAAATCCCCAGCCCTTTTCATGTATCTTTTAAAATGATTGTTGTAGATGTATTTTATTAAGATATCAATCATTCTAGAGGTAGAACAAAAGTTTTTGCAGAAGGATATTCATGTTATTTTAAACTCACATATATCAATAAAACAATACTACATGTTTAAAAGAGGTATATATATTTTTCAAGTACTACAATAAACAGATTACTTATATATGAATAAAGAATGCAAGTGGAGTTTAGAGATTAATAATATATTTAATGAGACAGCCAGAATACCTTGAAAATAATGAAAATAAAGTGGAATATGAGGAAATTAATACCCTAATTTGTATAACTGATGCTTACATGTGTATATATATAATATATATATATTATATATTTTATATATATGCATGTATACTTATGTGAATGTATGCATGTAAAGCTACCAAATTTCATGTTTTTTCTACAGCCAACTCCAATAATTCATCAACATACAAGCAACGTGCACTTATAGGACATTACTGAAAGTCCTCTGAAGTGAGAATTGTACATATTATTTTCATGTTCATAATGACATATAATTATGATTTTATTGCAGGTAAAAAAAATTTCAAGAAAACCTCTTGGTTTGTAATTTTGAATTATCAAGTAACCCAAAATATACTTCATTAAATATTATTTACAAAATAATTTAAAACCCCATACTCAGTGTTAATAACAACAACTGAATAGGATGACAAAATTAAAGATTGCAAATATTTTGGGTTCCTAAATTATGAATTTTGAAAATTAATAAAAAAGGGGCACTTCACATGGTCTAGTATAGGAATAAACATCTCAAATAGTGTCTGTCTGTCTAGACAGCACATATCTTAGTTTGATTATAGGTTTTTAAATCACAATGTAAGAAATGTATTCTTGACTGTCTTACACATTTGTCTAAGAAATTAAAGGATTATGTTCCCTTTTTTTAGCTTAAAATTTTCAGAACAAGTAATTTTTTTTTCTTGGATGAATCATAGAAATATGAATTTAATAAGGGTATGGTAATCGAAATTACTTTTCCAGTAAATATATTCTGGCATCAGCATATTCATTCCTAATTTATCAGCAAACAGGAATAAGACTTGTCACATTTTAGTCTATTTTTACAGGCAACTTGGATCATATGGAGGAGTGTGTTTATGAAAGGGGAAGGGCACTTGATAAATATGGCAAAAATACTTTTGCATTGGGGTACAAGAGAACTGTTTGTTTGTGTTTAGCTTTGTCTGTGCTGTAAACTAATTTCCTGAGCAGACACACATATGATCGCTTTTTAAAAAAATCTTCCATGCAAATGATGAGACTTTGACATCCCTATTTATCAAAATAAAAGGATTGAGGTAGATGCTTCTTAAGGGGCATTCTGCAGTTCTATCATTTTGAGAGTCTAGAAATTGAGCCAAATCTTTCAGCCATGAAACTTTTATTTGAGACTTTCTTTCCAGTGAAATCATTTGAAGATATATTGATTTCTTCTAATAGTTGGATTTGAATCTTGACTTTAACAAGATTTAAATGCACTTTTATCTTAAGAGTCTTTCTTCTGATGCAAAATGTAAGGAATAATGTCCATTTTGCAGAGGACTCAAATTCTAACAATAATCAATATAAAACAAATATCACATTTCTAGTTTCAAAATGTTTATTAAATCTGTTTATTAAATTATTATGATTTATTAGCCCATATATTACAAAGAAATGGGAGAAGTATGTTCTCTAGTGCATATATACACACACATAAATTTTTACATAATTACATTTTTAAATTCACCATTGGTATTCACTTAACTGAAGTCATATGAGAAATATTAAATTATCTATATGAATAATTAGCTAGTATGACATAATTTATTTATCTTATGTAACTGTGTAAAAATGTTTGAAATCCATGAATAAAATATTTATTCATAATAGTTAATTTGAAGTATTCAATCAGATAAGAATGTCATAGGAGAAACTTCTTGATTGGAAAGATACACAGACTAGAAGAATGAATATGTCTTCAAGCTTAATTTTGCAATAAGCCACCACATCTGTTGCCTATGAAAGGATTTGTAAGTCTGGTCACAGTGTCAGAGAATCTATTCCCCATAGGTTACGAGATGCATTTCTCTGAACAGAACTCACAGTAGCACCATGACTTAGCCATATGCACACCTTATGGCAAGACCACCTGTTGTTAGTTCTGTATGGGGAACTTTACCCTCTGCTTGAAGTTTCCTGTTTTCCACATTCACCCAATTTTTCGAGAAAGACATTGTCCATGGACAGTTATGCGGTCCTTACAAAACATAGTAACTTCTAGAGACTTCTTTATACTTCCTTGATTTCTAAATTTCTGTTCCCTGTATTTTTCCCACACTTAATTGCTAACAACAAATTTTTGAAAGTAAAAAAAATGGAAGAAATATACAGACTTTATAGACTCTTCCTGACCATCTGATAGATATACTGCACATGGCACACTGACTGGGGTAAATTATACTGCACGAGTACTCTGTAAGAAACTGGACAATTCTGTTATTCTTGAATTATGGCAAAGCATCTTAAACTACTTTTCTGAACTTCGAAGCCTGGGAAAACCTGGAAGACTATTTGCTGAAAGTTAGTTTATATATTTATGTCAATAGAAATTTAATCTCTTCATTCTAATTCACTAATATTTAAATCATCTGCATATTTCCCAAGAGCTACTGGGTTATATCTTTTAAAATTTAAGATAATTCTCACTTGCCTTTTTTATGAATCAGAAAAGTGTGTTGCATTTATGTATAATTTCTAAAAAGATATAATAGCTCAGTTTGAGATTTTAGAGACTTTTTGCCTCCCAAAATACATTTAATACAACCTATTAAATATTATCAAATTAATAAGTATTTATAAGTTTAATATTGTGTTGGGAATTGTAAATTGGAAGCATAGTACTTTGACCCTGGAAATTTTCACAGAAGATGGACAAGGCCAACATTTATGAAGCATATTGATTTAGTGTCTACTCGTGTCACTTTTAGTCCCTTTATACCTACATCAGTCCTGTGCTTATTTATGATGCTAAGTCTTAGGATCATTGGATTCTTGAAGTTTGGAGGATGCTCATGTATGTACATATTTGATAATGTTTTAATTAGTGTACAACAAAAGACAAATCTAGAATATCATAGAAACCCTAATGTGTTCAAGAATCCTTGAGAAATATTCTGTGGAGAAGCCAGAACTGCTACTTTCAAGATGAAGACAGTCCAGGAGATAGAGAAAAGAATGAAGACCACACTTTTTAGGTTTAACTATGAACTGTAAAATTAACTTAGTACTCAGCATATAGGAAACAACTGTATTAAAAACTGCAGAAAATAGTTCAGGGAAAGGCTGAATTCTAAATGGGAGACTGTGCCAAGCAGAGCAGCTAGAGTGTGCACATCAGAATGAGGTCAGCATAACACAAAAGACCGCTAGAAGACTCAGTCCCATGGCTCTATGTAGAATGCTGTGAGGGTAGGAACTTTAGCGAAAGGACACAAACTGAAGGCGATGCTTCAGTCATTTGGGGAGAGAATGATAATGACCAAGTGAGAAGAATCAGCTACGGAATGAGTGGAGCCACCTTAAAATTGAAATGTGAATCTATTTGTGCAAAACCTGTAAAGAATTTCAAGATAGTGAAAACAGAAAGCTTTTAAATTGTGAGGACTTTATAAACCTGGGACTGTGTCCAGAACCTGAGAGTAGGGTGCAATAAAATGTTACTAGAACACAGAGTCCCTGAGAGCTCAACTCAGCTGTCATTTGTGAAGGAAGTTCAATAGTTAATGTGAATGAAATCTGAAGTTGCAATGTGAATAAAATACGAATTTTTCTCTTGTACAGACTGTAGTATCAAACTGGTCCAGCTGTCTGCTTAGCTGTCAAGTATTTCACTGTGCAACTTCAAAACACTGGTACTTAATTGAAAGTGGTAAAGAAGGAGAGAAATCAACAACTACTTTAAGGTAAAACAATAGGAGATACAGGAGTTCAAAGAAAAGAAATTGGGAAAGATAAATGTAAAGTTTTATAGCCTGAGTACTTTACCTAAAAAAGAAAGATGGTAAAAATGCTTCTACTCATTGAAATTTGAAGACAGAGAAATATGTCTGTTTATAAAAGTTCTGAAGTTAGATGGAGCTGTGAGATGGAAGGCTGGCAAGAGATAAAGATTATATACATAGATTTTAGGATCACATGTAATGGCAATTTTGAAGTAAGAAAGGTGAATTTTTCCCATCACAATTTTTATAATTGGATGCTTCAATTCAAAGGATTAAATCCATAGAAAGATAGAAGAGGGCACTTACAAGACCACACGTGAGCTAAATGGCAAAGGAAGTGAAAATTGTCCTGATGTTCTCTTGCAGCCTATGTTCATCTGCCTGTCTTTTTATCTTCGTGAAATATGACACACTATACTCTCAAAAGCAGTTCCCCTTACAATACACACACACACACGTACACACACACATGCGTGCACACACACGCACACGCATGCATGCACAGACGCACACACCTCTGACTGAATATGACCTAATTTTTGAAAATCCTTGCTGAAACACTAGCTGACTACCACTCTAGTTGAAAAGACACTTGAGCAAAAGGTTACACTTTTTATATGTTAACAGATGTCCTAAAAATCTAACACCCACTATTAGAATCCAGGGAAATGGAATGGGATCCTCTCCCAAATTACCTCACAGAATGGTAATTTTTATTTATGTTTGCAAGGTCAGTGCAACCCGGGAGTGCCAGTACCTACATACGCATGATGCCATGTTTGTCTTCTCAAGCTCGTGAACTAAGGACATAAATTCTGCTGAGGTTGAGGAGAAGCCATTTAAGTGTTCATTCAACAAATATTTATAAAGGCCTAGGCGTATGTCTTATGCCTCCAACAGCAAATTAGAAACGGTCCATATTCACAGAGCTTTCACTCTATGAGATGTGGTAAACCAGGAGAGAAGCATTTCAGTGCAGTTCAGTGGACTGGCATATTAGCCAGAGGCATCAGACCTGAACACCTAATCTAGTCTCAGATGGAATTGAAGAGCAGAAACCAAGAAGAGTAGACTTTTAAGCCAGGCAGTGTTCTACTTGAGAAAAACACAACATTTCTAGAACTCAGTTAGTCATAGAATTTAGTGATGGAATTCAAGTGTATGGCTCCAGTATGACTCAGTTAGATTGTCCAGTCAAAATAAAATAGCATGTAGAACAATGACAATAGGATTTCTATTTCTGATTGCTTCTAAATTAGCAAAGACTATGATATTTGTCTCATACTTATGTTTATTTCTTTGAGAGTTGGTTCCATATGAATATTTTGCATGTCAGTTTATTCTTTCAGTAAAATTCCCACTGACCTTTTCTTTCCTTCAGTACTCAGAATTAAGACAGGGCATTATTCTATAGAACTACAACTCCAACTGTTCTGAGAGAGAGAGGGCTTCATTCAGTTATTCAGGTTGTCCAGGAACTTTTGCAGGACCTCAGCCTTTGGAGTACCTGAGATTACAGGCAGATGCCAATGCTTGTTATTTGTACCCAAGCCAAGCAGTATGCCACCCAAATCACAGTGCCATACAAATTTAAAACTTATTATTTGGAATTAGTAAAAGCTTGATCACTATATTGTGGAATACAGAATGCATTAGTTAGCCTTTCATGAACTTAAAAGGTGGAATACCCTAAATATTTTAATTCTAATGACTTATTAGTGTAACATTTTCTTCTTCTGAGGATAGTCATTGGTTGTAAAATGAAATTGATCCTGTACTGACATGTCTTCAAATTAACCTTGCAATTATATGTTTCACAAGCATGTAAATAATTAATTTTGCATCATCATAAGAATTAACATTTTCCATGGGTTTGGGGAGTGGCTCTATATGCACCTGATGAATGTTATCTCATTCGGTTCTTGCAGTAGCTTTATGAACTTATTTCATTTATCCTTGTTTTCCCAACAAAGAAAGTGGAGCACAACCAAGTTCAATCCCTCGTTCTCGGCTGATGTGGCGAATGATTGCACGAGGCTCTGAGGCCCAGCGGACTCCCTGCAGGGGCCGTGCCCACGATCACTCCACTCCATCTTCTCCCTTCCACGAAGAATGGAGCTCATCTGAAAAAGAGAAACCTCATCTTCAAAAAGTATGAGTGAACTAAGAACATTTGTCTCTTTTTCATGCAAGATGAAAAATTTATTGAAATATATTATTCAAAAATAATGTTCATAACATTATCAATAAATTAATGAGTTTCTAAAATGTGAACATAACATGCAAATTTGAACAACTGGTCTGAAACTTTAGTTGCATCTTTTATTCTTTTTTATTTTTAGTCAATACAAGAACAATATTAAGTCACTATTCAAAGTATCAAATTTTTACTGGTAATTATCATTTCTTATTTGAAGTTAAGATTTCAAATCAAATGAAAGAGAAAAGATAACTACATGACTACCGTGCAGTGCAAAACTAACAGCACTATTAGGAGCCAGAGAAGGGGTTTACATGATACAAATTTATTATAAATTAATGCATATTTTTGTAGAAAAATAAACCTTAGTAGACTTTCATATTTAGGTCTTACTAATAATTCATTTTTTCAAAATCATTAGAAATGGATGAATATTCACCATTCATCAGGAGAAATAGCCTTATAGAAAAATCCATTCATAGAAACTTCCCATCACTCAAAGAACCAACTACCTTAAAAAATAAAACTATGGTTCCTACACAACTGCTTAGTATAGTTCTATATGCGAACATATCTTATTGTACAAAGTTATTCTCACAGTGTACTTTTGCAATTTCCAGACCAATGTCCACCAACATAGTGTCCAAATACGTAACTTTTTACCACATTAAAAGGACTAGTGGGATAAAAATTAGTTACTCCTCTAGCCTCTAGCATGGCTGTTGAATTTGCCTCTGCAGAGAAGTGGAAGTGAGGAATTCAGAGCAAGTTAGGTGGTGCATTATGAAGCAATACTAGGAACACTGGGGCCAACCCTTTAAGGGCTTAGAAATCATCAAAAGCACAATAATGTTATCATGAAATTGTGTCTTCCTTATACACACATACAAAGATATGTATGATTTTCCATGAGATTCATGTTATACACTGAATCTCCCCCAAAACTCAAATTTGAGGCCCTGTTTCCCTGTGTGATAGTATTTGGAGTGGAGGCTTTGGCTGTTATGATTTCAACGCTGTGTCTCTCCAGAATTTATGGTAAGGTTCAATCCATACTGTGTGGAGATGAAGTGTGCCCTGGACCTTCCATCTGTTCTACCAAATGATACAACATTAGTTCCCTTTGGAGCACACAGCGGCAAAATGCCATCATGAAAGCAGAGAGCAAGTCTTACCAGATACCAAATCTGCTGACACCTTCATCTTGAAATTTCCAGCCAGCAGAACTGTGAAAAATAAATTTATAATATTTATGAATTATCTAGTGGTAAGTGTTTTGCTCTCGCAGTAGGAACAGACCAAGAGGTGGTAATTAGGTTCAAATGAAATCAGGAGGATCTGTATTATTATAAGAAAAGATTAAGAACAAATTTCTCTTTCTCCACTATGTAAAGATACAGCAGGAAGTCTCAATCTGAAAACCTGAAAGTGCCCCAAACCACAAACTCCAACTATGTTAGCATTCTCAATTTGGACTTTCCAGTCTCCGTAATTATAAGAGAGAAAAACTACTGGGTGAGCCATCCAGACAAGTAGCATTTTGTTATACTAGTCCAACCAATAAGACAATTCACCTATTTTAAGATCCACCTCAGAAGGTGAATCTTACTTTTATTCCTTTCCCTGTCTTTCACTTTCTGTACCTTCAAAATGCAGACAATCAAACCTACTCATTAGGATTTGAAGTTGGAATAAATAAATAAACAAATGTAAACAGTTTAGGATTGTGCTTGACTACTCAATAAAAGTTGATTTTAATACAAGAAAATGTAGGAGATCTGAGTGCTTTACATGTGTATTACTTTTGCTTTGCTGATTTTGTCAAAAGCAACCCCCAAAAAAGAAAAAAAAAAGTAGAAGTTCTTCAATTTCTCATTTTGTATGGCCAAGGAGTTCAAGGAATTTTTAGAATAAATCTGGTAAGCTGTGTTATTTTAGCAACAGTTTTTGATGTTATAGTCACATCTTTGTTGATAAGTGGTTCTGAATATTTATTATTTTGTTTTAGATTACAAACTCCTACAAGTCAGAGCTTTTAACTAAGCATCTTTATGTAGAGTCCTGAATAGACTCATGAATACATAGTTTGTAAATACTACTTGAGAGTAGTCATGGATACATTTGATGTATATCATGAGAGGAAAATACAATTCCTTAGTACTTCCTTTTACAATGTGAAATTATGTTTCCCTAGTAGAAACAAATAGGAAGAGTAAATAAAAGAAAGTCCTTATAATCCAGAAGATTATTTTTATTCAGAAGGCACACTTTCCATTTAAAGAAAGGTCTTTTATAGATTCAAGATCCAATTTAAAAAGGTATGGCAAGTTTTACAAAACTCTAGAAAACCAGGGGATCATATCTTATGAGACACAGCCTAGCATATGGTCTCTCTCAATTCAACCAGTAACAAGTCCAACAGAGAATGTCCATCTGTGTGCATTAAAATTTGACTGTTTAACTATTTGCAAGTTGTTTTTAATAAAATCTAGCTTTTTGGACTTGTGCGTAACTAAAATAAAAATTTGAAATCTTTTAAATATTTTGTTTTGGTTTGTTTTACTCCCAAGTATTCTTTTTATAAGAAAGTATAATTTACATGCAGGAAGATGGACAGATTTTAAGTGTAAATTTTGACAAATGCTGAGTAATATTCATATTCAAGGAGTCATTACACTCATCATTTCAGATTTTCATCACCTGAGAAAGCATCCTTGTGCTTTCTATCTATAATCACCTCTGCTACTCACTTCAAGTAGCTTTTGTCTCATCTCTGTTACCGTAAACTGTTTTTAGATATTCTAGAATTTCAGATAAATGGGTTCAACATATTGCACTGTGTTCATTTATTGAATACATTATTTCTCAAATTTGCTAATAGTGTGGAGTATGTCAGTTGAGTGTTCTGAACTGCTGAATATCTATTGTCTAATCAAACCACTATTTGTTAATAAATTCTTCTAAGCCTTGGGGATGATTTTCCCCAGAACTGAGCTACTATGAATGAAGGAATTCTGAACGTTTACAAGCAAATCTTTGTGTGGAAATATATTTTATGTTTCTTAACTAAATGCCAGTGAATTGCTGAGTCACAAGGTGTCTATATGCATGCTATGTAAGAAACAGGCAATTGTCCAAAGTGGTTGAATGGAGGATCTTCTAAAATCTCTATGAGAATGTTAGGTTTTTCCGTCTCCCATTACTTAGTATCTTTTTTTTTTTTTAGATTATAGCCATTCTCATGGATATAAAGTGGTACTTGGTTATAGCTTTTGATCTTTTAATGTAATAAAAATGGAATTTCCCTTAAATGTCTTAAATATTTTTTTCTTTGATACTTCTCTATAAATCCCAAGATAATGTGTTATACTATAAAGTCTATGATTGCAATAGATCATCCAGTCCATTAAAGTACAAAAGCGCATGTATAATGCTGTGTAACATTCAAAAGCATATTTGACACTGTGTTTAAGCATTATTTTCATGTTTTGTAAGTTTATAGAAAATATTTTTATGCTCTGAAAGTACATTATAATTATAAACTGAATGGCTTAATTTGTCTAAATTTCAGATTTTCAAAAGAGTTTTATAAACCATCATATACACATACTTTTATATATTGCATATGCATACACATGTTTATAAAATAATCCTGTTTCTCTAAATGCAGAAATCATAATTTGGGGAAAGCATAACAGACAGAAGAGATACTGTGATTGGGTTTGCAATTCATTTCTTATAGAAAAATGGTAGAGGAAAGAGAAATACTCTTATTTGGACCAGATCATTAATATTAATAAGTAAAATCACAATGAATTGATACATTCATAATAAAATAAAAGGCATCTAACAAGTAAATATATTTACCAGGTTTAGTAAATAAAATCATAAGACCCTCAGCTAAATTTCAATTAGAAATATGTAAAAAAAATTTTTTTAGCATAAGCGTATTTTGTGACTATTTGGATCACATTTACATTGCAAATGTATTTACTACTTATTAATCTTTAGCTGAGCATGCTATATTTTACTGACAAGCATACCAGTTACACACACACACACACACACACACACACACCAGTTATGATTGTTTATGAAAGAAAGAAATTGTATTTTAGTTTTTTTTAAAGACACTGATTCTGAATACTCATGGTATGCTAGATGGTTCTGCCAGATCTCATAAATATGTTTGTTCATAAACAAAAATATACAATAATAAATCACAATTTTTGACTGGTAACCTATTAAATACTCACCTATCTCATAGGTGGGACAAACTACTTGACACTAGCCAAAGTAAAGCAGGAGGTGTTTATTTTTGGCTCACAGTTTAGGGGGTACCGTTCAGGACTGTCTGTCTCTAACGCAGCAATGTGGTGGGAGGACCTAGCAGTGCAAAGGTTCTCACCTTACTGTGACTGGAAACGGAGCAGGGAACCAGCACCAAGAAGGCGGAGCTTGGGACTAGATATGATATTCAAGGTCACATCCCCTAAGCCTACCCAGAAACACCCAGAAGTGTGTTTACTAATCCTGTATATGTCTCTCAAACCAATCAAATTGATGCCGTAGTTTCAATGTCACAGGTTGTAATGACAAGCAACACAAACTCAGCAACTCAAACAGCAGACATTTATTTTCTCACTGTGCTGGAGACAAAGCATACAAGATCAAGCATCAGGCAGGTTTATTCCTTCTAAAGACTTCGAGAGAAAGATCTATTCTGCTCTTTTCTCCTAGGATGGTAGATTAACCCCTCTCCCTGTGTTTTCATGTAGTCTTTCCTTTGTAAAGAGAAATTTCCTCTTCCTATAAGCACACGAGTCATGTTGGGTTACAATACATACCTTAGTAATTTCACTTTAACATAAATAATTTTTAAAGATATTGTTAGGATCTGTGATCACATTCTAAGGTACAAAGGATTAGGACATCACCATATAAATTATAAAAGAGAGAAAGTTTGTTTCATCATCATTAAGAAGGAGAATTAGAAAATATTGGATAGAGAAGAAAGAGATTTGGTTAAAGAAGAAAATGAGAATTTTTGTGGTTCTATATTATGCATAAGAAAACATGAAAACTTGAATATGCTTTTAACCTGCCAATGTAACATTTAAAAGCTAACACTAAGGATGCTGAGCAGCTACTCTTAGATGTAGATATTGTAAATCTCTGTGGAACCAAGATTTTTCATCCTTTCTAAAATACATCTCAGTGAAACAAATAAGAGAAAGCATGTAAGTGCGATATCTAAGTATTTCATCTTTATCTAATAGTTGAAAAATCCAAAAGTAGACCATGTAGAGCAGAGAAAAAGAATAAATTTGAAATCATATTTCAAAACTGTTTGCAGCCTCACTGTTTGAATGTCCACTTTGTATGCTTTACTTTTGTAACTTGAACAACTACTTCTAGGAGAACAATATATAATTATCAATTAGTGATTTCGTACTGGTTTTTTTGAAATTATGTATTATTTCTACCATTTTTCTGTTTTTTTTTATTTAAATAAAAAAATAAAAGGAAACAGAAACCAGAAAAAAAAATAGTTTCCAGTCCAGAATGCTTACTGGGCAAATTGGAATTCACTTTGAAAAATGAAAGAGATGCTTTCCCAAAATCCTTTTATAAAACAGTAGTTTACTAAAGAAAACAACTGTTTTGTTGATGATGTTACTTGGATTTTTATTTTATTTTATTTTATTTTTGAAACAATCTATGTATTGCTTCAGGCTAATCTGGACTCACTGTGTAGCCCGGGCTGACCTCAAACTCGTGGCAACCCTCTTGCTTGAGCTTCCTGAGTGCTGGAATTATAGGCATGCACCACCACACCCAGCTCAAAGATAGAACTGCTAGGACTCAGTTCTGCTTTCTCCCAAGAAAAGTCTGGATTGCAAAATTCTGTTACATTAGAGTCCTGGTCCTGTTCATCAGGACACATTAAGAATTGAATATCTATTCCTCTTTATGGACTGTGAGAAATGATTAAACTAACTTGGTGCAGCTTTAACATCACTTTGATATTAATTACTTTTGACATTATACAGGTGTAAAATTTAATGTTTTATCTTATAAATTGCTAATAAAATGACATTTGTACACTCATGACTCTCTTCATTTCACACATAACTTACCAATGACATCACCAATTTTTTAAATATAAGAAAACACTTTACAAACCAGAATAATATAATTTATTTAATCAAGAGAATACCATAGATGGAAAAATCTGTTGGTAATGCATTTAACATAATCTTGTTTAAAACACAAGATTATGTGTTTTAAACACAACACGTACAGAGTGGTAGAGATTGATCTCACTAAATCTTTAGAAAAACAAATTTATCAACTATGTCCTTATTGAAGGCACAAAACTTGACTTTTAACATTTTTCTTTATTACAAGATTTTAAAATCAAGTGATTAAATCTATACTCTCCATCTGGCTTATCCATTATTGAATCTAAGAAAGTGTATAGAATAAATGATTTAATTATGCCACCTGTCAGATCAATGAAAATGTTCTTGATGCTACCTTATGTTTCTCTGTCTCTGTCTCTTGCATTTAACTGTAATTAATTGTTTGCGTATATTGTGTTAGTTTTCTGTAACAGATAAAAACCTAAAAAATATCCACCTGCAAGGAGGAAAATCTCACTTTGTCTCACAGTTTCATAGCTTTTAGTTTATAGTCAGTGGATTCCATTGTTCTGAGATCTGTGATGAGGCAAGACATCACCATAGAGAGTTCATAGAGAAGTGAAGCTGCTCAATTCATGATGAGCAGAAAGCAAAGAGAAAAACAGGTAGTGCTGAATTCCCAACATCCCTTTCAGGAACATGGCCCTGTAATCTAACATCTTTCCACTGTGCCTGACCTTCTATAGCTTCCAGGACCTCTCAATAGTGTCACAATCTGATGACTGGGCCTGCAACATGTGGCCTTTGGGTGCCTTCATAATTGTACCTATAACATACTTATTGCCTCTCATTAAACTTGGAGTCCAAGACATTTTATTTCCCAAGCTGTAACACAAACATTAACTAAGTAAAACTTCTGTCAAAAGGAGAAAAAAAATGTATTGAATTAAGTTTAGTAATTATGTTAGTAAATTTTTTTAATTTACTGAGATCTGATTATGTGACAAGAAGCATGCTAGTTTGGTAACATGAATTACCCTGCTTCACTGGTCTTACTTTGAGAATAAACCTTATAATGCCATTGTAACCCTTATCTATTTAACAAAAAAAGATATCAATACTTAGCCCTGTTAGTAAAATAGCAACTCTGGGTTCTAAACTGAAGTCTTTTGGAGTTTAAATCTCTAGAGTTAGTGTCACATGGTGTTGAAGAGTCTGACTTAGCTCCACTGCCAGTTTCAATGGACTAGCTCCAAGCTTCTGTATTTTAGCATTCTTATTACCTTACTTTCCGAACTATAAATTAAAGACAGTAAGAATTACCTATTAATGAGAGGATGTTGAATTCTAAATGACTTATTACACTGAAAGCACTTAAAATCGTTCTCTGGCTCATAGTAAGTACTACTTCAAGTGTTATCCTATTTTACTGCTATAGATCACTTTCATATGATAGTATATATTTAGCATTGTAAATTTTTATTGCCTAATTTACCACTTTGCTAAAGTTCTAAAATATACTGCAAGCCTGCTCTGTATTCTTCACTCTTTGGTTACACTAGCACAAGGGATACATGGGCCCTGGTCCCTTTTGCTTGAGATCAAATCTCTCCTATACAAAGCTCAGGTTAAAATTAAGCAAGACCTTGCAGGTGTAACTTTGTGCTATCTAAACAGAAGGGATGAATAGATGAGGTAGCTGACTATTTCTAGGAGGAAACAGAATCGAAGACATGAATGATCTTCAGCATCATATGTCGTACTATTACAAGGCCAATTTGTTAGTCTACTACAGTTGGTGGAATATTATATTGGGTTTTGAGTGAAGGAAACAAATGGTAAAGTAACATCATGTAATTCATTGCAAGCATTCTGTGTATTAGGTTTAACAGAGACTTAAGTAATAATAAGATGCAAGGGAAACAAACAGAGCTACATTTCAATGACATTGAATAGTAGCTCTGTTTTGGGAAGGTTATTTTATCTTTTAATGAAGCCAGGTGTAAGATACAAGGGAAGCATTCCTGAAGGACACTGCAAGAAACAATGGCAAGTCTTAAACAGAGGGGCCCCTTAAACACTGGAAATAGCCAGGGTGATTTGTTGCCTTTCAATACACAATATCCATTTGTTAACTATAAGCAAGAAACAGTTCCACAAGTAATTAGTGCAATAACTTCCACTAATCTTGATCTGCTGCACTCTACAATTTTCTCTTAATATTAAATACAATATTAAAACTCATGCTTGTTTTTATACCATCAGCCTTAAAAATCTCACTAAGTTATTTTAATCAATATACTTGTTTTAAGTAAAAGCCATTTAATCTCCTGACTTATACATTAACCTTCCATTAAGTATTAGGGAAGAAGTTAAATGTACCTTAGTCAATAATGCTAATGCAGGAACTGTTGTATTACCTATGGAGAAATGTGTATTCATATTATGTTAAAGTGGCTATCCTTAACGATTAGCCATTATGTGTCAGGAAACTGATAATAAATTTGAAATATTCTATGGGACAATGAATTATAATGTTAAAACTGAGTTCTCTGTACTGTAATAATTTTGCAATGAGGTCATCTGCTTCTTCTGGTCAATGCCTTTTAAGGCAATGATACTGAAGTGATGAAGATACCCTCAGTGACACTTGAACCTCACCTTACAGTTTCACATCTTGGTGGGTAATAAATGAGTCTGCTAATTGAAACCAAGATGTATGAATCTCTCCTATGGTCCTGTTTTAACAAGTTCCCTTATTCTTTAAGTAATGTGCTGCTTCCTGAAGCTGCTTATTCTAATACAGATATTCTACTTCAAAACGGTGTCACATATTCCTGTTTATAGCTTTAAAATGAAACAGTGCCCATTTTCATTTCTTCTTCCTTTGCATTCTTATATTTCTCTAAGATTCTTGTGCAAAGTAATATTCTCTCTGCCAAAATCTTACTTTCTGGTACAACTAGCAACACATATTCTAACGGATGTGAAGGAGAACATGAATGCTTTTGCTTTCTCAATGAGGAAAATCTTTCTGCCTATTAAGAAGCTGCGTACTGGACAGAGCAAGAAAATATGTAGACTCTTTTTTTTCCAGATATAATTTTCCACTGTTATGATTAAAATGCAGATGCTCATTCATTGTATTGATTTTGTATCCTTATTTTTTTCCTATGTACTGTACAATTACACATAACCAAAATGACTTCATGACTTAAGAAAAATGACTAGCTAGGATATTGTTATTAGTAACTTCAAATTAAATGGTTTATTGCTCACGTGTTTCCTAATTGCAGGTCGTCTTGTAGTACCTTTAAGAGGAGGTAATATTATATATATGTATATGTATATATATGCACAAAAAAATACATTCCACATATTTTTAGTTTCTTATAGAAATTGTGTGAAATCTAAATAGTCCACTAAAAGTGTGTCTTAAACTTCTTAGGCAAGGATAGCCTTTTGGTTTGCTAATGTAAGGGAATACAAGATAGAAATTAATGTTTAACCTGATCTTTAATAAAATGTTTTAAATTCCATGGTACCAATTTTTACCTACCAGCTATCCTGCTTAAAACTGTCCTAAAGCAAATATGAACTCAAAAGTGGTCCTTTAATTCATGGAAATTGTCTAAAATCTCAGTTTATACCTCTGATAGGGTATTATGTCTATATGTCTTATATCATAAGATAAATAAAAACAGTACATTGGGAGTTATATTGTAAATGTTTAATCACTTATTTCTTATATATTACACAACTCCCAAATTATCAGTAAGATTTTTAATGCATCATTTTAGGAAATATTGAAGAATAAAGAATTTGTTTTGGACACTCATAACTCATAATGATCACTATCAAGATTATCAATATAATCTTGTTCCATTTAATGATAGCCCATATAATTTTTATTTCATTACAATGTTTCTAATAAAAATAGTCTGAAATACTTGGAATATCAAACTTGCAAACAATTTTTGTCTTTAAAGGAGAAAGAATAACTAACCAAGATATTAAAACTGTCTCCATATGCATAGTATTCATAAATGTGCTTCCTTTATGGACTTAACACTAAATAATCCATTGAACTAGTAAAAGCCACACTTATTAACAATGTTGAAAGCAGTTTTAAGCACTTTCCATTTCTCCAATGTATTTTAGCCTCATAATGTTTCAGATATATTTATTACTCCTCTTTTTATAAATGCTAAACATAATGACAAATTAAGACTTTGACCTCTCATTCTCCAACCAAAGTATGCTTGGAAGTTAGGTAAAGATTGGTAGCTGGGCAGTGATTCTTGAATTAATCCTCATTCAATACCATTGACAGGTTGTAATGAAAAATCACAGAGAGGGGTTTTATAATTATCTGAAATATTCTTTAATATTTATTTTATTTTTTTTTATTTAAAAGGTAGTACAAATACAACAGAACAAAGCCAATTGAGACAGTGCAGAGAATTTGGTACAGAACTTCACAGCAGGTTACCGGGATAAGAGTAATAGGTACCATAGTATATCTCTTTATCTTCATAATAATTGTCTAGTCGATTAGGTATAGCAAAATCAAAACAAAG